>MU692761.1:196025-212884 GCA_026770625.1 Nicotiana glauca
AAAAAAAAAAAAGAATCTATTCGAGGGGAAGATGAGAGATATTTTGTCCCACCACAGAAAATTATTTGATTCTTGTCTTTCAAAGTTTTTATCAATGCATGTGTAAACCACATTGGTTTTCTCTCTAGTTTTGATTAAGTTTCTTAGTGTTGTATTTATGGCAGTTTTAGATTACTGATATGAAACTTCCAAAATTCTATTAATCAGTTAGTTGAATATTATGGAAGCATTGATCTTGAGTGGTAAAGACATGTCCTACAAAAATAAAGTAAAAATGCAGATAGTTTAGTCATTAGGATGTTAATTATTTAGAATTGTCTAATGCCCCCCATGGCTTTGGACTAATGGTAGGAGCACTGCATGTGATGTGCGGTTAAACCCATGTCACGGTTTCAAATCCTATATGTAGTGGGCAAAAGCCTGATTTTTAAGTGAAGAAAGGTAAAGGCGCTCGATCCATTATCCACTGTGATTACCTGATGTTGAGCTAGTGTATATTAAGTGTTGATTTTATAAAATAAGCATCATTCTGAATTGCATACAACAGTACCTCTGGGCTCTGGCCGTGAACCCTTGATCTGCTGGCTCTGTAAAGCATTTCTACTTTCTGTAGTGTTTTAGTGTCAATGGATTTTCTTGATGCTGTATTAACTGAAAATATTGTTATGGAAAATCTTGTGCTCATTAAGTTGGTATATGTGGCAGATACAAACTGCATTATGTCATGATAAACTTTGGAAAGGACTGATTTATACTCAGCCTTCAATGTAGATTAGATTTGATTATAGCTATATTATTTATTCAGAGATCATCAACTACAAGAATATTCTTTAATATTACACATATTTTTGTGTATAAAGAGAAATCCAAACTGAATGTCAGCCCAATGGAGAGAGGAATGTAGGCACTTTAATTTCAAGTGCATTAGCAAGGTATGCATCAGATTGTCTGTTCAACTATAAAAAGGAGCTCAAAAGATCAACAGTTTTGATACTTCTTCATCTCTAAGTTAGAATATCATTTATAGAGGAATAAGTGTCAAAAGTGTTGGTTCTTTTGAATCCTGTAGCTGTTATGTTCCTGCTCGTAAACTGAAGAATGCGACTCGACCAAAACCCGAGCACCTTATGTAAGTAATCGTTCTCATGATCTTCATGTGTCTAGAAAATATCTCTGAACTTACAACATTATAGGTATATAACATGCGAAAATAGATTGTATGGTTAAGCAACACATAGAGCATTCCAAATTTCCAATGATTAATAAGGATATTAATTTTTAGACAACTATTTAATTCATTAGCAAGCTTCAATACTAGCTAGTTGTTGATATTTGATATCTTGTAGTATATCCAGAAAAAGCTGTGTAAGAGCTAACACTTTTCAAATGCAGTGAGCTTTATAAAGGTCAACATATATACCTTCAGATCAACGGCGTATATCAGGTTGTGTAATTTTCAATCTCGAGTGTTGTATGGTATCACTAGTAGATTGAGCTTTACACTTAACAAGCAAAATAATTTTTTTTGGACCAGGTATTTGCTGATGAGTGAACACCCAATCCCTGTTCACAGGGCTTCAAAATTACAAAAAGAAATATATGATTTGGTTCAAGGAAACTTTTGGTATTTTGTTCATTCTATCCTTTATATAGGTGTTTTAAAAGGCGTGGTGTAAGGCGACGCGTTTTACATATGCATCAGCGAGTCATAAGCCCTATGGGTATTTAATTTTTAATATTTTATAAAATAATATAATTACAGTAAATATTTATAAAAATGTAAAATTGCATTAAAATTGAAGAAAACTATAAATATGTGAAAAATATATATTATAGATGTGCTCCATCCCCAGAAAAAACTAGTCAAAACAATCTATTATACGTTACTTACAAGCACAAGTAACTTGAATCGAAATGGATAAAGTTTTCTACATGGAGGAACAAAAAGGATGACTAACCTGCAATTTGAACTTGCTACTATGAAGGAGAATGAAGTTCTCTTTGTATTGGTAAAAAAAATGAATATTCATTGCTTTTGGGAGATATTAACAGACTAGCAGACACGATAAAGAATTGGGAAAGACCATAAATTAGGGCTTTAATCAATAAAAAAGATCTTGACTTTGACATTTAATACATTTCAGTTCTTTTTTAAAACTTTTGAGTAATTACAAGCCGACTTTTAAGAATTTGGGTATCATATGAAAGACTTATTCAACAAATTTTATTTTAATTTGAAAAAAGTCTCTGAGGCTTACGCCTCACTACAAAACGCGCCTCAAACGCTCGGGCGTATGTTCCGTACACCCTGCGCATCTTGAGACTTTCTCCCCACACCATTGTCTCAGGGCATTTTTGGTGCGACTCGCCCCGAAAACGCCTTTTAAAACACTGCTTTGTATTAAACAAAAAAATATTGTTCTTTCTCAAATTTCACATCCAACTACAGTCAGACCTCTCTATAACATCCCTATATAACAACACTTCACTATAAAAGTCAAGCTTTTTCCGGAACCAATTTTCATATTATGTTATAATATATTTTATGTATAACAATACTTATCTATAACATCCAAAAATATTAGGAACAAATGAGACTGTTATAGATAGGTCTGACTGTAAATTATGTCACGTCTTCGAACCACAGACAAAAGCCTGGTATTTAAGTGGAAAATGGTCCATAGTCATTGAACTTTTATGTTTGTTACCTAAAAGTCACTTTTTTTTGTTACGTAAAAATTACTCAACTTTGTGTTCATTATACAAAAGTCATTTTTCTTTCTTTTGTTACACAAAAATCATTTTACTTTGCTCTAGTTATCACAAAAATCATATTTTTACTTGAAAAATCTATTATGCCCTTGATATTATATAAACCTTCATATTTATGTAATACCTTCTATATTATATACTATATAATATATTTAACTATGTATTTTATTTATAAATAAAATAACTTAATAATATTTTATTTATTATTTTTATAATATATTCGTTAATTTAATTTTTTCTTAAAGTTAATTTTCAAAATATATTAGTAGAGTTATTAAATTTTTCAGTAACTTTAATATGTATTAGTAGAGAAATAAATCGGCAAGTACATTTCGGTGAGAAAATTCACAGGTAAACAAACAAAGAAAATGAGAAAAAATCATATATTAATCTGAAGGAAAATCCCTAGGTCCTACATGCGAATTTAGCTGGGGATATTTTTTTGGGGATTTACCTGGGCAATTGGTTATTTGCGAAATTACATTACTATAAATTCAGGAAAAACCGTCCAAAAGAATCAACTAAAGTTGGTCGGTAATGGCCAATAATCGTCCAAAATGCGACCATTAACGTGTGGTCGGTATTTTAAAGGTCGGAAGGGCATACCGACCAAAGTTATTTTATAACACTACTAATATATCGTAAAAATTAAAGTTAAGAAAAAAGTAAATATACGGATATATTATAGAAATAATAAATAAAATAATATTAAGTTATTTTATTTATAAATAAAATATATAGTTAAAAATATATTATATAGTATATAATATAGAAGGTATTACATAAATATGAAGATTTATATAATATCAAGTGCATAATAGACTTTTCAAGTAAAAATGTGACTTTTGTCGTAACTAGAGAAAAGTAAAATGATTTTTGTGTAACAAAAGAAAGAAAAGTGACTTTTGTGTAATGAATATAAAGTTGAATGATTTTTACATAACAAAAGAAAAACTGACTTTTGGATAACAAACATAAAAGTTTAATAACCATGAATAAAATTATTTCACACATTTAAAAATAAAAATTTGAGGTGCTACTTAAAGGGATAGTGGAGTTGGGCAGAATATTATGGGGCTAACACATACTGGTAATTACAAACTTACACGCACTTGGCTCTTTTTTAAGCTCTCTTTTTAGCGAGAAAATGGTCGCTCCAGGTTTTTTTGGTAATAAACAATATATTCATACAACAACAAACTAAGAGCTATTACAACGAGAGGTCAGTCTAGGTAACGTAGTGCCTAGACTGTCTCTTTTAAGTACATGAACAACAAAAGCGGGCGAAAGAGCATAAATTTGCAAAATACAAAAAGTGTCCAAGCCACAACCATTTTTAGCTAATAGGTCCGCTACTCCATTAGCCTCTTTAAATACATGTTTCAATTGTGGATCATTCACCTTTCGCAATAGGTGCCTGCTATCATCAAACAAGTTTTGGTAGAGGCAATTATTAGATTTTAGGAGGTTTATTAGTTCCAAGCATTCAGTTTCTATTACTAATGGGAAGAGGTTTTCTGTTAGTGCTAATTTGACTTCATGGAGTAGGGCCAGGATTTTCATATATATGTTAGTAGCATGGTCGACTCTCATATTGGAGCCTAAGATCCATTGGCCCCTACCATCCCTAAACACCCCTCCTACTCCTCCCACTCTTGTGCTTCCTACACATGAACCATCAATATTTAGTTTATAGAAATTAGGATCTGGGGGATCCCATTTTACAAGGATAGTTTTTTGGGAGGTTTTAAGCTTAGATTTTTTGCCAAGTAGAAGTATTCAATGGCTTCGCTAATGGGTTGGATTATGGTGGGCGGGGGAGGGGATGATTTGTTTCCCTAGAAGAGTATCCCGTTTCTGAAGTTCCAAATATACCACATTAAGAATGGGAGAAAATCTAACCAAAATAGGTGATTATTGAAGGTTTTCCTTGATGCGAGTTGTTCTTTAAGCCAATTAAACAAGGAGTCTTTTCCTAAAGAGTTCGGAGGGAAAAGATGGTTAGTTCTTGTTTGTGCCAAGATGGATCTTGAGTAGCTGCAACGGAAGAAGATGTGTTCCGTGTTCTCAGTCTCCCTATTGCATATGCTGCAAGTGTCGTCATGGCAAATCTTATTTTGGCCATCATATGTTTGGTGGGTAACCTGCCCCATAAGGCTGTCCATAGGAAATATTTTAATTTGTTTAGGGAGTTTATTTTCCAGAGCCAAAAGTAGTCTTTTTTGTTATTGCAAGTAATATCTAAGATTGCTTCGTAAGCAGCCTTAAGGGAGAAACAGTTATGACCCTTTGAGTCCCAAGCATACGAGTAAGAAGTGGGCGTAGTTTGCTTTATGTAGGTGCAATTGATTTTTGAGACTATATCTGGGGGGTAATTCGAAAGACAAATCTCTAAGGTCGAATATTCCATTTTTTATAATGCAGGCGAGATTTAGGTCTAGCTCTCGAGCAGGAATGGGACCTTGAATATAGTCTTTAAGAGCCCCTAGTTGATTTATCCATTTATCGTGCCATAAATTGATCGACATCTCGTTTCCTACCAGCCATTTGGTGTTGGCATTGCAAATTACAGAGCCTTTCCTAATGACTTTCCAAGCATGAGAGCCTATATTTTTACTTTTCCTATGGTCATATTTTCTAGATAGAGTTTTGACCCATAGGGCCTCTTTCTCTTTTCTATATCTCCAAGCTAAAGCCGCATTGAAGGAAGAGTTTTTCCAGTGGGTGTTAGGAATGCCCAAGCCCCCTTGTTTTTTAGGCATTGTGACTATGCTCCATCTAACATGGTGGCATTTCTTTTTTTCCTTCGTGCTACCCCATAGAAAGTTTCTTTGGATAGATTCTATTTTGTTGAGGGTTGTTTTGGGGAGGTCATATATTTGCATGACGTGATTAGGGATTGCGGCTAAGGTTGCTTTGATGAGGGTTGACCTACCAGCCATATTAAGAAACTTAGTTTTCCAACCTTTTAGTCTAGTATTCATCCGATCTAGAATGAATTGAAAGTCTTTTTTGGTAGGAGTGGCATTGGGCATAGGAAAACTCAGGTACTTGCCAAATTTAATGGTATATCTCATTTAAAAACAATTGCTAATATGGTCTTTATAATCCATAGGGGTATTCCTAGAGAACAAAATTTTTGATTTACCAAAATTGATAGATTGTCCTGAAGCTTCACAGAATTTGTTGATCGTGTCTATAATCGAGTTGTAGCTTTTGTGGCTGGCTTCAGCTAGGAGGATAAGGTCATCTGCAAAGAATAGATGGGAAAGCTCCGGTCTTTTGGGAGCTATTTTGATAGGAGTCCATCTGCAGCAGTCTATTTCATGGTCAATCAGTCTAGAGAGCATTTCCATACATATGATAAAGATATACGGTGAAAGGGGGTCTCCCTGTCTAATACACCTTGAGGGTTCAAAGAATTCCATTCTCGAGCCATTGATTAGAATAGCTATGGTGGTGGTAGAGATGCAAGACATAAGCTAAATGAGGTCATGAGGGAAATTAAGAGAACTGAGAGAGAATTTAACAAAAGACCATTCAATTTTGTCAAAGGCTTTCTCTAGGTCGATTTTAATCATCATTTTGGATTTTTTACCCTTAGTTTTTTTGAGGTGGTCTAGTACCTCATTTATGACTAGGGCATTGTCAGCAGCTCTTCTGCCCTTAATAAAGCTAGTTTGTGTAGGGTGGATGAGATTAGCTAGGAAAGGCTTAATGCCATTAACAATTATCTTAGTGACAACCTTATAAGCCGTGTTGCATAGGCTTATGGGTCTAAACTGCCTAATTGTTTTAGCATTTTGACATTTGGGAATGAGGCAGACTAAGGTGTTATTCATGTTTTTAAGCATTCTTTTGGATTGGAATGAGTCTTGGCAGAAATTTATGAGATGTTTGCTTGTCTCCTTCCAATATTTTTGTAAAAGAAAGGGTGAAGCCCATCCGGTCCCGAAGCTTTGTTGGGTTTGAAAGAATCTAACGCCCTTTTTATTTCTTCTATATAGGGAATACTACTTAGGTATGGATGGTCTTGGTCTCTAATTTTTGTATTGTAGGACATGTATATATAATTAAGCATGGATTGATTATGACTCGTAGTGTAGAGGTTTTGGTAGTAGTTAATAATTAGGTCTTTGATGGGGTTTTGATCTTGGAACCAGCTCCCGGCTTCATCTTTTAGATAGATAATTCTATTTTTCCTTCTTCTTTGCATTGTGGTAATGTGGAAGAATTTTGTGTTAGCGTCTCCATCCTGAATCCACTGTACCATGGATTTGAGCTTCCAAAATTCCTCTTCCTGCATGAGTACTATGTTATACTCATGTAGGAGTTCATTTTTCAAATTTATGAGGAATTGGCTGTAGGGGTAATTTGGAGAATTCTAGATACCTTTTAATCTAGCTAGGATTTTTTTCTTCCGTTTAAAAATGTTACCAAAGTTGTTTTTGTTCCATTCAATTGCCTTAGAACATAAATTGTCTATGGCTTTAGTTATATTTGGTTGGTCAGACCATGATATCGACCAAGGTTCTAAAGGCGGGGTGAGATAGCCACATAGATTCTATTATAAAAATATTGCTATTAGTAGGGATACTTTTGTATAGATCTAGTTTAATTGGACAGTGGTCTGAGTGGACTCTAGTTAGATGTTTGACGCTAGCTTCCTGAAATAGTTCTAACCAATCCGTGTTTGCAATGCATCTATCTAGTCGTTCCATAATTATGTTTTTACAATTTTTTCTTTTGTTTGTCCAAGTAAACTTTGGACACTTGAACCCTAAGTCCACAAGTCCATAGTGGTTCATACAATCTTGGAAGCGTGAGACTCGATTATAATTTATGTGTAACCCTCCGAATTTTTCTGAAGCGCGAGTGACTTCATTGAAGTCTCCCGCGACTAGCCACGGTCCTTTGTAGTTATTAGCTACTATCTTTAGATTTTTCCATAGAATTAATCTTTCTTCCAATAGGTTACTAGCATAAATAAAAGAACATAACCAACTTTTTGTTGAGTTCCGTACCTTTACCATGGCGTGTATCTCTTGGTCCGTCCCTCCAATTTGATCCACTATTGTGTCTCCATTGTTCTACATGAGCACATTGCCCCTCGAATTCCTATTGGCAGGCATTTGAATAAGGCTTGAGTAGCCAAAGTCATGTACCAAAACATGGTGATCTTCCATTTTTGTTTCCAATAAGGCCACAATGCTAGGTCTATGATAATCCATCATTGCTCTAAAATCTCTTCTAAACTCTGCGCTACTTGCGCCTTTACAGTTCCAGATAATGATATTCATGCTTGTGTTTCTGTTTGAAGCTCCTCCTTCATGACTGCTGGTAGAGCTTAGGTTGTTCCTCATGATTTCCCTTTGTGACCAGTAGTGTGTGAACATTGTCGACACTAACACCACTGCATGCTGGTACAATCCTGGGGGGTTCCTTTTCCTGATGGGGATGGAGCACTTCCTCAAATCCACTGGGCAACTTAAGATGTACCTTTTTTCTTTTCTTGCTTTGAATGCCATTTTTTTGGGTATCGTAGCACCCCGTGCTCCACTATTCTTTTGTGACGACCCCTTTCTCATTCCGTACTTCCGAAGCCTTGAAAACCTCATTTTTAGTTGCCTTGATTTGCGTGCACAGTTCGAGCACATAGCCGGAAAGCTCAAATGTAAAATTTTGTGAAAAATGCTAAAATTTGGTATTAAAATGAATAAATTTGACTTTGGTCAATATTTTGGGTAAATGGACCCGGACCCGTGATTTGACGGTCTCAGATGGCCCGTGGAAAAATATGGGACTCGGGCACGCCCGGAATCAAAATCCGAGGTCCCGAGCCCGAGAAATGAATTTTTAAAAGAAATTGTTTTTCTGACATTATTAAGGAAAATTGAAATGAAAAACGATTAGAACGTGTTGGTATCGGGCCCGTATTTTGGTTTCGGCGCCCGGTACAGGTCTTATATGTGATTTAAGATATTTCTGTGAAGTTTGGTTGAAATCGGACGTCGTTTGATATGTTTCGGACTACAAGTCCTAAATTTAAAAGTTTATGAAGTTTGAAGAAAAACTATTGATTTTGAGGTTTGATTCATTGTTTTTTATGCTATTATGGCAATTTGATCGCACGGTTAAGTTCGTAGGATGTTGCTGAGTTAGTGTATGTGTTTGGTTAGGAGCCCCAAGGCCTCGGGAGTGTTTCGGAGGTGTTTTGGAGTGATTCCGGACTTAGGAAAAGTTGCAGAAAATGGGTTTCAGCTGTTGCAGACAATTCCTTCTTCGCGTTCGCGATGCCTCGTCCGCGTTCGCGATGCCTTGAGTTGGTCCTTCATCGCGTTCGCATTACCCCATCGCGAACGCATAAGGTTATTTGACCCAGGGGGACTTGGCCAAATTTTCCTCTTCGTGTTCGCATACAGCCACTCGCGAACGCGTAGCCTTACAAATTCCTTCACCGCGTTCGCGTAAGCTCCCACGCATTCGCACAGAACAGAATTCTGAATCCCCAGCTTTCTCTCTTCGCGTTCGCACCCCCTTAGCTCGCGAACGCGATGGCCTTTCCAGAGATACCCTTCGCGAACGCGACCCTCTTGTCGCGAACGTGAAGGGCAATTTTGCCCAGTTAAATTTTAATTTCAGAAATAGTAGCTACGAGAATTTTTCATTAAAAACTTGAACCCCTTCCTCTCCAAAGCTTCTAGGCGACTTTTAGAGCATTTCTTCACCAAAGCTTCTTGGGTAAGTATTGTTTAACCCGTCTCCATCATTTTTCCATCATCGTTTATTGAAATCCTAAGCTTAAATCATGCAATTTAGGGTAGAAATTGGGGGAAATTGGTAGAGTTAGGGTTTTCTATATTTTCTTGATTTAGACCTCGTTTTGGAGTCGAATTTGAAAACAAATTATATATTCAGGCTCGTGGGTGAATGGGGGAGTTGTTTTTTGTCCGAACCTCGTATTTTGACCAAGCGGGCTCGGGGACGATTTTGGAATTTTAGGAAGAAAGCTTGGAAATCTATAATTAGGCATTGGGTTTGATTTGTTTAGCATATATTGATACTATGGAATCATTGTTGTATAGATTTGATTGAGTTGGATCCGAATTCGAGAGGGAAAGCGGTTGTTGTGGATTGATTCGGCCGTGGAAGTTGAGGTAAGTATTCGGTCTAACCTTAGCTTGAGAGATTAGGAGTTAAGTCATAATTTCTATTTGCTTTGTGTTGGGTACGACGTATGGGTATGGTGACGAGTATCCATGCGTCGGTGTCGAGCATGACTGTGAGTCTTAATTTTGCTAATTGTGTACTCTTGTTTGATCCTATGAAAGTTGCGACTGAATATTGATATTAGTTATGCCAAGAAGAAGTTGAATTGGATTGGTTATAGCAGACTCTCCCTTGTCGGGACGTTTGACTTGTTGTGATTGTTCCCTTGCCGGGATTGTATGGTGTACTGTGTTGAAAGTATTGGGACCGGGTGGTACGCCTACCACATGATATATTGAAATGGGAACGAGTGGTACGTCTACCACATGATATATTGAAATGGAAGCGAGTGGTACGCCTACCACACATGATATATTAAAATGGGAGCGAGTGGTACGCCTACCACAAATGATATATTGGAATAGGAGCGGTGGTACGCCTACCATGAGATATTGAAAAATGGGATCGAGTTGCACGCCTGCAACGAGATGAGTTGAATATGAAATTTGCCTTGTTTGTTTATTATTGCTAGAAGTTAAGCTGTAGATGTACGTACCATTATTCCTGATATTTTACTTCTATCTGTTACCCCTGAAGCATGCTCTCCTCCCCAGCATAAATTGTTACGTTCTTGCTACTTTTCCGTTGTACTTGTATATATATCTGCACAGGATTGTTTGAAGTCTGGTCCTAGCCTCGTCACTACCTCGCCGGGGTTAAGTCAGACACTTACCAGCACATGGGGTCGGTTGTGCTGATGCTACACTCTGTGCCTTTTGCACAGGTCCAGGTTTCGAGCAGCAGCAGCAGCAGCATTAGTACGGGAGCAGGCCTTCGGTCCGGCAAGATCCGAGTTAGCCTTGCAGGCGTCCGCAGGCTCTGTTGCCTCCTTGTATTCGAGACAAACAGCTTATGTGTTCTTTCAGACATTTGTATTTAGTATTTTTTAGTAGTTCGTGAGTATTGTGACACCAGTCTTGGGTAGAGGCTTATATTGACTATTCCGCATTTTGATTCAGTTGCTATAATTAAGACTTCTGCTACTATTTAATTTTGTTGTTTTTATATTGTTGCTATAAATTGTTAAAAAGGGTTTATGTTGTAAACGAAAAGTAATTAAATGTGGCTTGCCTAGCTTCTACGAGTAGGCGTCATCACGACTCCCGAGGATGGGAAATCCAGGGCGTGACATCTTTCGATTGGAGCATCTTCCTCTTCTTCCTCCTCTTCCATCTATGCTTGGCTCAAGTTCTGTGAGGGAAGTGGTGTTACTGTTTAGGGTAACGGAGTCAAGAAACTGTTGTTGCTGGGGTTTGGGTCTGGCTGGTTTGATGGGGGGTTTGCTGAGCTAGTGTAGTTTGAAAAGTGGGGATTAGGCTTTGAGGGTTTGCATGGTTTGGGTAGAGTGGTAAGTTTGGATTATATAGGTTGTGTGTGGGGTGCTGAGACCATGCTTGGGGGCTCCATGGGGATGGGTGTGGCCCTAAGTTCAGAGACATAGGGTGAACCTAGTAAGGGTTCATCCATGGTCGAATCATCGCGATGTTTAGACCTAGTTGGAGTCCCTCTGCTACTATATGGGCAAGGTATCTTGGATCCCCTATTTGGACTATTAGGTCTCTCCCCTCTAGTTGTAGACTTATATTCAAAGCTTGGCCCATCAGTCCCCATTCCAACCAAGATTGGGGAGCATGATCTGGTTGAATGGGCCTTGTGGTGAAGATCAGAGTGGCTTGGGGCTGGTTCACTTGCTGGGGTCGTATCCAAACATTTCTTCGAGGCCTAGGGAACCTCCTGTTGTGGTTGTTGGATGGTAGCCTTGGCATTTTGTATTTTATATTTGTTGTGGTTTGTGTCTTGTAGGGTAAGGGAGTTGGGATTATTATTGGTATATATTGGTCTAGTAGCATCTGCTGCCTTATTGTTTGGGTCATTAAGCTTGAGACCGTTTTCTCTATCCTAGGATTCAAGATGTCTTGTTCATTAATGGAACTTTGACTTGGGATTGACAAGGGGTGAGGTTGATTTATATTATAGTTGTTTTCTAAAGGGCTACTAGCTTTCTGGGGTGGGGTGGTGTTCCTATTTTGTGGGCTAATAATGTCTTGCATTAATGAGGAGTATTGGTTAGTTATAGGGATAGTAGGATCTATGTTCATGGTTTGGTTCTTTTGACTTTCTTCCGTCGGCTAAATTAATGAAGGGATCTTTGGGTTTTTTGTTTTGGAGGAATTAATTCCCAAGGGTTCATGTGAGTAAAAGCTAGGAGTGATGAGGGATGGTTGCTTTTTTGGGTTAATCACAGCATGGTCCAATGTGGAAAGGTCTGGGGTGTTTATATCTTGTTGATGTTGATGCCTTAGGTCATTGGATAGGGTACTGTCCTTTTGTTGGTCATAGTTTACGATGGGGTGTGGGAATTGTCCAGTTCTACCTTCTGGGGTATGGGTATTGTCCAGTGAATATTTGTTGTTTGTGTCCCTAGTCTCCTTATGGTTCGTTGGTCGATTTTGGGCAATGGCTGAGTTTGTTTTCTGCCACTGTGGCGAGCTTAGGTTAGATGTTTTTGTGGGAATCCTCTTAGGGTCCTCAAGGTCCTTGCTAGGGTTAGGGTTAGAGGAAGTATTTGGATATTTTTTGTTTTTTCTTTGATGGGATATGATTGTCCATTGATCGATTTTTTGTGTAATTGTTTCCACTGTGTTTGGCTTGGGTAGGTTCTTACTTTCTTGCTCAGCTGATTTAGGGTTTTGGTATGGGCAACTGTTTAGGCTATGTTCAAGTCTACCACAATTTGTGCATAGCAAGTTGAAACCCTCGTAGGTAATTTTTTGGATGTGTTTGCCAATCACAATGTAGGTTTTGAGTGGTTTTTCTATGGGTACTAATACGCAAAGGCGAGCATACTTACCTCTTAGCGCAGATTTGGTGCAGGCGTCGATACGTATTAGTTGTCCTAACTTTCCTCCAATTTTTTATATTATGTTGTAGTCATCAAATTCTGTAGGTAGTCCCGGGAGTCTTGCCCATATAGCTGAGTACGTTAGCGCAGCTTTGGAGGCTACAAATCTGGGCTCCCATTTCCTTACTGTAAGGAATTGATTCCCAATGAACCAGGGGCCTTCATGGAGAGCCTTATTATAATTCTCTTCATTAGTAAATTTTATTAGGTAATAGTCGCACCCTAGGTCTACAAGAGATAGGATTTCAGTTGGTCTCCATATCGCATGTAGCTTTTTTTTGGAGGAATTGGTAGCCCACTCTTCTGCCAAACATTTTAATAATGAGGGCGTTGGTCCAGTTTTTGTATATACGCTCCTTTCCGATGAAGTGATAGGAATGAAGAAATCTGGGTTAGGGTAGTTATCTGTTTTGTCTCCCGGTTCATATGAATCCATATTTTGTTGTACTGTTATTTGGCTACCATCTGGGTCGGTGTTAGTGTTTGAAATTAAGGTATCCAAGAGGGATATCTTCTCTGTATGATTGTTGCTAGTGTCGTTTACTTCTTTTGATAGTTCCTTGGGGAGTTGATCTATGCTAATTTCTATGTCTATTGGGGAGGCAGTGAGAAGAGAGCATGGGGTTGACATGGAGCTGGCTAGCTCCTTCATTGATGCTTGGAGGTTCGTCTCTTCCGTTAAGGCAGTGAAGGTCATTTCCGTTTGAGTTGGGTTGTTTCTGTCTTGTGTGTACATTGGAGAGTGATGGAGATATTGGAAAAGTTTTGGGGAGTGGGATGAGATTACTTTAGAGAGAGGGAAGAGCATCTCTCTAACCCATGCTTGTAGATATAAAAGTTTATTGTCGCTCCAGGTTATGACAATAGTACCAAATGTACTCTCCTTCTGTTTAAGCAGAAAGTTACCAAATTAATTGTCCGTTTTGCTAATGGACGATAAGTTGACTGATTTAATTCTTGAGTTACAGTATTAGATTTAATTTGAGACTTGAATAATGAATACTAGTTCAATGATAAAATTTGTATTTGGACCTCTTGCGTGTAAGATTGTTTCTCCACGTATCCTTCTCTTTCCCACTCTCTTTCTTCCATGTCTCCATCACTCCCAAAAAGGTTTTTAAAATATAAAAATAAAAGACCAAATATTTAGATCTTATTTTTAGCACTTAATTCTCAAGTGGGTTGCTTGTTTGGCCAAGCTTCTTCAGGTCAAAAGCGTTTTTTTTTTCTTCAAAAAAATAATTTTTTTTTTTTTCAAAGTTGAGGTATTTGGCCTAGCTTCTAGGAAGAAAAAAAATGCTTCTAAGAGCCCGTTTGGATTGGCTTGTTTTAAATGCTTTTAAGCCAAACTAGCTTTTAAGCCATTTTGTAGTGTTTGGATAAAGTAAAAAAATAATTTTAAGCACTTATTTTTAAGCTAAAATGACAAAAATAAGTCAAAAGCCAAAAGTCAGAATTTCTAACTTATGGCTTAAAAGCCACTTAAAACAAGCTCATCTAAATGGGCTCTAAGTAGAAGCTGAAGTAATTTTTGAGAAGTAGAAAAAGATAGATTCTCCCCAAAAATACTTTTTTGAAAAGTGCTATTGAGAAAAAATATATTTAGAAGCAGAGTTTGGTCAAACACTAATTATTGTTCAATAATGTTTTTCAAATTAATTAGCTAAACATAAATTATTTTCTACCCAAAAATACTTTTTGAAAAAAAACTTTCCAACAAAAGCTGATATTGAAAGCTTGACCAAACAAGCTATTATTGTAAAATGTAACAAAGTGCATTCATGTACAAGTTTTATTTCTTGGTTTAAATGGTTCGTTTCCTTACTTTGGGAGGTTATCTTTTCGGTTACTAGTGCCGGACATTAAATGAAAGAATCATCTTAAAAATCCCATAAAATTCTTGGACATTCATAAAGAGATCAAAACATCAAATATTTTTTTTGTAAAGTGATAAAGAGAAGTTCTTCCTTAAGATCAATTCAAAATATGGCCAAATATTTTTTGACAATCAAATACTTCAAGAATATTTAATCCATACAAATTCTACATTTGGGAAATACGCTACTTAAGCTTTAGAATTACAGAGAATAATTTAAAAAGAAGAATCAAGGGAACAAATAGAATTGCACTCACAATTGAGAGATAAATTATTTTTATTTTAAAAAAATGGAAAAATCTAAAAAAATAAAAATAAAAAAAAAGTGACACGCTTTCGTAGGTTTTCCAGATAGAATTCATAACGCCGCTGGCAAATATGGGAAATGACCAAACAGGTCTGACCTACGGCTTCTGCATAATTCAAACCTTATTATTTCTCAATTTTGAATTTGGGAACTGCAGATTTGTAACCACGTAACCCGTAATGATTAGTCACGGGACTTCTATTGTTTATTTTCTTTTTTCACTGATTTTGATATATTAATTATTAGTAGTACTAAATGTTACTCCCTCCGATCCAAAATAAGTAATTTTTTGGCATTTTTCTTGTGGTCCAAAATAAGTAATTTTTTCAGATTTCAAGAATGAATTAATTATTTTTTTCCTACATTGTCTTTGAAGTAAATAGTGTTGGGATATGTGTTAGGAGTGTTTATGTGAGATAACAAAGGTTAATATGGTCAATTACATTGCTAATTAATGCTAAAAGATAGATTTCTTAATCTGTGTGAAAATATCCAAAAAATCACTTATTCTGGACCGGAGGGAGTAAATGCAAACCTTGTACATTATAGAGTACTAGTTTGGGGAGATAATTTTGTGACGACCCAAAGGGTCATCACCAGATTTCTCTCTTTTTCCGTGCTTCTGAGGCCTTAAAAATCTCACTTTTAGTTATCTCGATTTGTGTGCGCAGTCCGGGCGCATAGTCGAAAAGCTTATATATGAGTTCTGTGTGAAAAATGGTGAATTTTGATATTAATATGCATAATATTGACTTCGGTCAATATTTTGGGTAAATGGACCCAGACCCATGATTCGACGGTCACGTAGGGTCGGTAGAAAAATATGGGACTCGGGCGTGTGTCCGGAATCGAATTCCGAGGTCCCAAGCCCGAGAAATGAATTTTTGTGTGAAATTATTTTCTGAAATTTATTAAAAAAAATTGGAAACGAAATCTGATCAGAAGGCTATGGTATCGGGCTCGTATTTTGGTTCTGACACTCGGTACAAGTCTTAAATATGATTTAAGCACTATCTGTAAAGTTTGGTTGAAAACGGACGTCATTTGACGTGTTTCGGACTTAAAAATAGAAAATTTGTGTTTGAGGAAAAGTTGGAGAAATCTTGTGATTTGAGGCTTGATTCTATGTATATGATCTTATTTTGGCAATTTGATCGCACGAGCAAGTCCGTAGGATGTTTTTGAGGTTGTGTGTATGTTTGGTTTGGAGCCCCGAGGGATCGTGTGAGTTTTGGATAGGTGTCGAGTTGCATTTTAAACTTTGGAAAAAAACTGCTGCAGGTCAGGTCTGGTATCTTCACATTTGCGAAGGATTTCTCGCAAATGCGAGTCCAGGACCGCAAATGCGAGAACACCTGCACGGGAGTCGCAAACGCAAACAAAATGTCCGCAAATGCGATGAGGAGCCTTCGCAAATGCGAAGAAGGGCTCGCAAATGCGAAAGTCCCAGCCATCGCCAAAGTTCGCAAATGCGAACTTAATCTCGCATTTCCCAAATTAGCGGGTCGGGGTTTGCAATTGCGAACTCCAGTTCGCATTTCCCACATCTGCAACCTGCATTTTTCATACTTAGACGATTTTAGACCTCACTTTTCATATTTCTCAAACTCAAACACCCATTAGTGATTTTTCAAGAACTCTTCCTTCTCCAATTCAATTTTAAGTTGATTTTCACTTAATTTCTTCAATCTTTAACATCATTTATCATGTTTTCATCTTAAAATCAAGGTTTT
>MU692763.1:0-13478 GCA_026770625.1 Nicotiana glauca
GGGGGGGGGGGGGGGTTATTAGAGGGTTTAATTTAGGCTACTTAAAAAAAAACAAGAAAACTAAAACACACTAAAATAATAAAAAAAATAACGCCAGAAATTTATGGAGGGTGCGCGAACTCGCGCACCCAGGCAGAGTGTTTTCACAAACCGCGCGAACTTGTGTGCGAAGTTGCGCGTCCTTCGCGCACTCCTGTGCATTCCAGGTAGAATGTTTTGCCCAGGCGTGCGAACTTGTGCGTGAAGTCGCGCTTCTGGGCACTCATTTTTGTACTTCTTCACATGTGTTGATCTTGGTCAATGGTCTTTTCACCCGCCCTTCGTCACCTGTATTAGTTAGTATGCCAAAACTCAAAATTAAAAACTACTATTATCGTTGGGTTGACTCCCAACCAGCACCTTATTTAACATCGTGGCACGACATTTACAACAATTCAATGGGTTGCCTCCCACGCAGCACCTGATTTAACATCGCGACACGACGCATGTGAGCGCATTTAAGGCTCGTCGACCTCTGAGGTTCAGTCAGGTGGATCTCAGACCCTTCCTTTGGTTCGTTCATGCCCACATATAGTTTTAATCTCTGCCCATTGAATCTAAATGTACAAGAGTCTTTCTCAATGACGATCTTTACAGCACCTGAAGGGAATACTTCAACCACTTGAAACGATCCCGACCATCTTGACTTAAGCTTACTAGGGAACAACCGTAATCTTGAGTTATAGAGCAATACCATGTCCTCGGGTTTGAAATGTCGCTCAACAATGTTGTGGTCGTGTAACCTCTTCATTCTTTCCTTGTACAATCTTGTGCTCTCAAAAGCAAGATATCTGAACTCGTCAAGCTCATGCAACTCAGTGATTATAGTTGTTCCTGCAGCTTCAATATCTAAGTTCAACTGCTTCAATGCTCACCACGCTTTATGTTCAAGTTCCACTGGTAGGTGACAGGCCTTTCCAAACACCAACTTATACGGTTACATACCAATTGGTGTTTTAAATGCGGTCCTGTAGGCCCAGAGTGCATCATCTAGCTTCCTCTCCCAATCAGTTCTTGTGGCTTTTACAGTCTTGGTCAAAACACTCTTGATCTCTCTGTTGGACACTTCCACCTGCCCACTAGTTTGCGGGTGATACGGAGTAGCCACCTTGTGTCACACGTCATACTTAGCAATCAACTTTTCGAAGGCTCTATTACAGAAGTGAGTGCCTCCATCGCTGATAATCGCTCGTGGTGTCCCAAATCGGGTGAATATGTTCTTCTTCAGGAATTCCACCACTACTCTTGCATCATTAGTGGGTTACGCAGTAGCTTCTACCCACTTGGACACGTAGTCCATAACAACCAGTATGTATTTATTGCCAAATGAGCTGATGAAGGGGCCCATGAAGTCAATCCCCCAGATATCAAACACTTCCACCTCTTGAATCGGGTTCATGGGCATCTCGTGGCGATGGGAAATGTTCCCGATCCGCTGACATTCATTGCAGCCCTTCACCCATAGGTGTGCGTCTCTAAACACTGTTGGCTAAAAGAATTCGGCCTCAAGCACTTTTGCAATTGTCCTGACCCCTCCAAAATGTCCTCTATAAGCTGATGCGTGACAAGCCTACAAAACAGAAGATTGTTCTATCTCGAGGACACACCTCCAGATCATATTGTCAACACATATTTTAAACAGATAAGGCTCGTCCCAATAGTACATGCGGCTATCATGATAAAACTTTTTTCTTTGGACAAATGAAAGGTCGTGAGGAACTATACCACTGGCCAGGTAATTAGCAAAGTCTGCATACCATGGCGCTTCCTCAAGATTAGTAGCGAGAAGCTGCTCGTCTGGAAAGGTTTCCAGGATCTCTTCGACCTCGATTGCTTTTTAGCTCCTTCAAGTCGTGATAGATGATCAGCAACTTGATTTTCTGTGCCCTTACGGTCACGAATTTCGAGGTTGAATTCTTGTAACAGTAGCACCCAACGAATCAGGCGCGACTTACAGTCCTTTTTCTCAATTAGATACCTGAGAGCTGCGTGGTCAGTATATACAATTAGCTTGGAACCAATCAGATACGTCCTTCTCAGTCACAGTGTAATTCAGCTGGGCTCCACTCAGCGTTCTGCTAGCATAGTATATTGGATGCATCAGCTTGTATTTCCGCTGTCCCAGCATTGCCCCTACTGCATAGTCACTAGCGTCATGCATGAGTTCGAATGGTTTCTCCCAGTCGGGGGTGACTATGATAGGTGCTGTGACTAACCTCTTTTTTAGCTCCTCAAATGCGACCCTGCAATCATCATAACACAAGAAGGGGGGTGATCTTTTTCTAACAACTTACAGAGAGGGTTGGCGATCTTTGAAAAGTCCTTTAGGAATCGTCGATAGAAACCGACATGCCCGAGAAAGCTTCTGATTGCTTTGAACGAAGATGGAGGGGGTAGCTTTGCTATCACATCTACCTTAGCACGATCAACCTCAATTCCTTTGCTTGACACCCGGTGTCCCAAGACTATCCCCTCTTGTACCATAACATGGCACTTTTCCCAATTCAGAATCGAGTTGGTCTCGATACACCGTTTCAACACACGAGTCAAAGCACTTATCAAATGAGTTCCCCACCACTGAGAAGTCATCCATGAATACCTCCATTATATCCTCCACCATGTCAGTGAATATGGCCATCATACACCATTGGAATGTGGCGGGTGCGTTGCATAGGCCGAAGGGCATCCTCCGAAAAGCATAAATGCCATACGGGCAAGTGAAAGAGGTCTTCTCTCCGTCCTCCGGTGCAATGGAGATTTAATTGTACCCGGAGTACCCATCCAAAAAACAGAAATGTGACGTCCCTGCCAATCTATCTAACATCTGATTAATGAAAGGAAGTGGGAAGTGGTCTTTCCGGGTGGCTAGATTTACATTTCGATAGTCCATGCAAATTCTCCAGCCCGTGATGGTTCTTGTAGAGATCAATTCATTCTTATCATTCTTGAATACCGTCATGCCACCCTTTTTAGGAACATATTGAACTGGGCTAACCCAGCTACTTTCAGAGATTGGGAAAATGATTCCCGCATCTAACCACTTGATTACTTCTTTCTTCACCACTTCCTTCATATTGGGGTTCAGCCTTCTTTGGTGTTCCCTGGAAGGTTTGTGTCCCTCTTCCAGTAGAATTTTATGCATACAGTAGGTGGGGATGATCCCTTTTATGTCTGCCATGGTCCACCCAATGGCAGTCTTGCACTCCTTAAGTACCTGCAATAGTTGTTGAGCTTGCACATCTAATAAACTAGATGAGATAATAACAGGTAATATGGAGTTGGGTCCAAGAAATTCATACCTGAGATGGACAGGCAATGGTTTTAATTCCAGCTTTGGTGGCTCTTCGATGGATGGCTTGGCTGGAGGAGTTTCTCGATTTTCCAAGTGCAAGGGCTCAAACTCCAGGGTTCTATCCCAAAACCCTCTACCCTCTAATGCCAACACGTATTCCGCCAGTTCCTCTCCATTTTGCCTCATCCAAATTCATTATACATGTAGCAAGAGGGTCCTCGATAGTTAGCCTTTCATCATCAGTCTCTACAATCATATCCACGACATCAATTAGAGAGTAATTGACGAATTCACTTGGTCGCCTCATAGATTTCTGCACATTGAATGTTATTTCTTCATCGTTTAGTCTTATCTTGAGCTCCCCAGTCTCACAATCAATTAAAGCTCTCCTCGTGGCCAGGAACTGTCTTCCCAAAATTATGGGAATTTCTTCATCCACCTTACAGTCTAGGATCACAAAGTCTGCAGGGAACACAAATTTCCCTACCTGAATCAGCACATCGTCTAGAATTCTAGAGGGTCGTTTCACAGTCCTGTCAGCCAGCTGCAACAACATAGAGATGGGTCTAGCTCTTCCAATGCCCAACCTCTTATAAATTGCTAGAGGCATAAGGTTGATGCTGGCCCCTAGATCACACACTGCCTTAGCAAAAGCAAAATTACCAATAGTGCTGGAATTGTAAAGCTCCCTGGATCAGACAACTTTTCCGCAATTGGTCTAGTCACCACTACACTACAAGTCTGAGTAAGAGTAACAATGGCCAAGTCTTGAAAATCAAACTTTCGGGAAATCAAGTCCTTCATCATTTTTGCATACCCAGGCATCTCCTTCAAAGCTTCAATCAATGGTATATTTATCTGGATTTGCTTCAACATGTCAAAAA
This sequence comes from Nicotiana glauca, assembly GCA_026770625.1. Taxonomy (NCBI): domain Eukaryota; kingdom Viridiplantae; phylum Streptophyta; class Magnoliopsida; order Solanales; family Solanaceae; genus Nicotiana; species Nicotiana glauca. Next base: position 4,216 of record MU692763.1, read on the forward strand.
ATTTCTTATATTGCTCCTCCTTTTTGTACTTAGCCAGCCTTTGGAGGGAGGGTGCAGGGGGTCTCTTCTTTCCAATCACTTGGGATTGATCTTTCTCAGTTGCTACATCAACTACTGGCTCCTGGACTATTTCAGCTTCTTTCTCGGTCTCCTTCTGAATGTTATTTTCTTCTTGAGCAGGCTGGACAGTCACCTCTGTCAGTTTCGTTGATTTGTCCAGCTCGACGGGCACTGGTATGAGTGTCTCAGCCTGTCTAGCTTCTCGAGCCCTTTCTTGCTCTTCATCCAGATCTCTGCCATTACGTAGACTCACCGCCATCAGCTGCTTCGGTCCCTAATCTTTTGGATTTATCTGAGTGTCTGCAGGTAGTGTCACATGAGGACGATTGTTCAGAGACATCAAAATTTGACCCACCTATACCTCGATATTTTTGATTGCTGCATCATGTGCATTGACTCTCTCATTAATTTTTGCATTAGAACCAATCACCTGCTGTATCATTGCTTCAAGTCTAGCAAACCCGTCCTCCTTCCTTCCACCATACTGCTGCTGAGTTGGGTGATACCCCTGTTGCTGATTCTGATTATTGTGTCCCTGTGGTCGTGGATAAGGTGCCATATTGTTGGGGGGTCTCATACCTCCCATGTTCCTGGTGTTGAACTGTGGTTGTGCTGGCCTGTACTGCTGATTTTGTTGACCCCAATTCTGACCACCCTGTCTCTGGCCGCCATAATTGGACACATAGTTCATGTCTTCAGGATAGTGATGACGATCATGTTCTACATTCCACTGATTACCAACTGGCTGACTAATGCAAGATGCGCACAAGCAACCATTAGTAGTATCAACAATATGCACCTGCTGTTTCTGCCCTAACTCTTCTACCTTTTTGGTGAGTATGCTCATTTGTGTCAACAAGATAGCCATATTTTCAGCCATAGAATTGGATGGATCTAAAGGCACCGAGTGCACCACTGGAGTGATAGGTGCACCTCTGGTTATCCATTCCGAATTCTTTGCCATCTTGTCAAGCAGACTCTGGCCCTCTCTCCAGCTTTTTCTCAAGAATGCCCCACCAGCTGAAGCATCAACAATGTTCTTTACGCTATCTGACAATCCCATGTAGAACCGCTGCCCCAACATTAGATATAGAACACCATGGTGTGGACATATGACCAACATCCCTTTAAAACGCTCCCATGTTTCATGCAAAGTCTCCATCGATCTCTATTTAAAACTCAAAATCTCATCAATTTGTTGAGCAGTCTTGTTGGGTGGGTGGAACTTGTTGTGAAATTGCTTGACTAGTTCATCCCACGTTGCTATAGAATTTATGGGGAGTGAATTCAGCCAAGTCTGGGCAGCTCCCGTAACTGAGAATGGAAATAATAACAGTTTGATTGCTTCCGGAGTTATATTGGGTTGCCTTTGGGTTTTGCAGATAGAAATGAAATTCTTTAAGTGCTGCTGAGGATCTTCAACTTGTGACCCCGAAAATAGTCCCTTATTCTGCAACAAGTGCAGCATGTTATTCGTGATTTGGAATGACTCAACCTGTATCTGCGGGACCACTATCACTATGGATAGATTCTCAGCTGTGGGCTATACCCAGTCATAGAGAGCAGCCTCTGGCGCTGGCGCTATTGGTGCTGCTGGATTTCCCTGGTTATCTCCCATGTTTGTTTCGGATTGTGCAGTTGTTGGTTGTTGTTTGTTTTGTCGGTTGGCCCGATTCAAAGCCCCGAAAAATTTCTCGAGATCTGATAATACTTCTAATACTTCACCAGATCTCGGTGAGTTTCTAGGCATGCACCTGTGCAACCACGTCAACAAACGTTAAAATTTCTGTGTAAAAATTTGGGTATAGAGAAAACTGACTACACTAAGAATTTTTGCACTTCTTTTAATTGTAATTGATAACACCGTTAATTCCCCGGCAACGGCGATAAAATTTAATCTCGCCCAACTATGCCTTATAAAAAGGACAATGCGGTCGTTGTAAATATAATCCGGTTTACAGTCCGGAGTCAAATTCTACCGAGAATTAACCTATAAATTACCTTTGTCGGAATCACTAAATCCTTTATATTCAATTTTCCCAAACTTTGTAAACAATATTTGATCTTATTTCTACTAACTACGATTGCAAGTAAATAACTAACAGCTGTAAACTAAATATGTTGGGTTGTAAATAATAATGAGAAGGTTCTAAGGTAATGATTTCCCCTATTGATGGAATCCCGTCCAGTTATGTTACATATAGATTTATCAAACTATCTCTATCAATCATGAGCACTCTTATTACCGTAAATCTCTCCCGAGTAATTGCGATAATTTACTAGACGCACTCTCCCGAGTTACACTAGCTGACTTTGTTTATTACAGCTCACTTTAGATCACACCCAAGGCTTCATTATCCCTAATCCCGCCTTTAAACTTGAAATTATAGATCCCTCTTATACTTTGGGAGTGGTGTTGTTCAATAATTACCTAAATATGCACTCTCTCCCGAGTTATGCACACTAAATAGGCACAACTAATTGAGGATCCTGTCAATTAACTACAATAAATATGCAATTGAACAAATAAAGATTAACCAGCAACTATATGAACATAATCAAGAAGTTCATCCTTCAATAGGTTCCATCAAAACCTTAGACTAAAATATTTAGCTACTCATAAAAACTTGAAGATAAAATACGAAAATATTCATCATGTAAAATTGCAAGAAAAAGAAGAATTAAAGAACTATGATATTTTGGGTGATCTCTCACAATTGTGTTTCTTGCCAAAGTACTCTCAAAAGTAAGTTTTACCCTATGAAAACCTTCATTTTTTTAACCTTGGGCGAGCTTGACTTTATATAGGTTAAGTGGGTTTCTCTCCAGATTTCCAATTTTGCCCCTGAATGACTCTTTTTCGGACTGGGCCACGCGCGAGTTCGCGCATCACTTTGCGCGCCCTTCGCGCATTTGCTCTAGCATTCTGCCTCAGCCTTCTTAACACGCGCGAGCTCGCGCACAACTTCGCGTGTTTGCTCGCGCGCATGGTCCCTTATTTCTTCCATTTCTTTGCCTCGTCCTTGTGCGCACTCAACTCCGAGGGGTCGTTCTTGCTCATAAATCATTCCAATAGCCTTTTGAAAGCGTCATATAAGCTCCTCATCCCTGCAATATATACAAATCACAATTAGAGCATGTTTTTCATCAATTAACCATATTATTACATTGGAATATAATCAAGCGGAAACATAAACAATAGCTAAATCACCTAGATTTCGCCTATTATCAATAACCAAATAATATTGTTTACCCTAACAATTAAACTTGTATTGTGGTTTTAAGGACATGTGATTTAATTCAATGTCAATTGATAAACAAAGGATTAAATCGATAAATTAGAGGACAAGGTAGACCAAATCGGTATATAAGCGACCTCGACCTGTGATAGTCTCGAGATGTGATAATAGGAATAACAAATTATAAAGCAACTCTAATGAACAGTAAGTGAAATAGCAAGAGAGTAATGCACGTATATTTTCTTATCAGTAAACAATGAAATCCTAGAAAGAAATGGGATCCCCTTTATAAATAGGGGAGTCCTAAATAAGGTGTACTTTTAATTATAGTAGAAAATCATATTTGATAACTGTTTAATCGCCGAAGACCAATCCATTCCGAAATTCACACCATGATCTCCGGCCCATTGCCAGTATCTTGCTCTTTCCGTTACTGAATCATACCGACATCATCTCGAAGCATGCCTTCTTCTAACCTCGGTAAGTGTTATCGACCTCGAACTTGGAAAGGAACTTCGACCCCGAGCTCGCGTCCTGAACTTCCGATATGGTGTAATTTTTTCCACCGAAGAGTAAAATCGGATAGCCCCGATTTCCACCGTATACAAATACATTGCTAATGCTAATTTTTATACAAGTTATAATTAAATATCCCATAACGTGAAAAGAAAAGTGACCGGTGGGTTTGGCGCGGGTTTCGCTAGAAGTTTCAATTTATTGGGTCCCCTTTGCCCAACTACTACTTGAAGAAGAAGAAGAACAAAAGTCTATGCATTAGTGTTAGGTGTACTTGCTTCTTTCTTCCATTAGCGCCTCCAATTATGAAACACGTCTTCATTATTCCTTTCCCTTTGACTCTTCTCTTTATTTAATTCATATATACACGCAACCCCTTTTTTCTCCATCCAATAATTTCCCATAAACCCTATATTTCTCATAACCTTTCTCTATATTTTATTAGCAACCCCCTTTTAATATTACCATTTGACCCAAATCTTCATTAAAAAATCTCTTCTCTTTTTTTCCCCTTTAGAATTTTGATCATGGAAGCAGGGACGATCTCTCGGCTTCTTCAACCAATGAAGTTTCAAAGTTCAAATCTTTCCAATTTCAGCTCCAACTCTTCGATGTAAGCTTTTTATGGGTCATTCCTTTTTTTTTTTTGTTCTCGGAAATTCATTTCGTTTTTATATGGTTTTATGTGAGTCGGTGTCTAAATTTTGATACCTAGAAGTTGATCATTGTCGATTCCATGGGTTTGATCCCGTGATTTATTAGCAAGATTATGTAATCAATTGTTTATCAACTGTTTGATAACTCAGAATCCTGCTGAAAGATGTGCTTTTCTTCTTTTTTGCTGTTGGGATTAATTTTCTGATGATTTGAGTTTTCGTAGGAGATTGAGGTCATGTAGTACTGTTTCACATATATATGAAGAAATTGTTGGTTTTACACTAATCTGAATATAAGTTAAACATGTGAAGTAAATGCTTGTTTTACCAAAATTTGAATTTTACTCTTAATCATATGCAACTTGGTAGGGATAATTTATTGAAGGGAGTGTATCAAGTACAAATTCATAGAACTTTAATTGGAGAAAAGAACCGCTTTCTGTTTGAGATAGCATTTTCATTATCAAAATTAATGTTTGCCTATAAGAAGTAATGTGAGTACCTCTGTAACTCATATAGCGAGTCTCTGTCTTGGCAGGTTCTGCCCTCCGACAAGGTTGATGCCTGCTTGCCATGTCTCACATGGTGGACGAGAAACAAATCCTTCGGAGCAGGAATTATCTCTGGTTTTATCTTCAGAAAATAAGAAGAGCAGTGTATTTGGTGGATTGTCTTTACATCATCCAGTGCACAAGAGAGATCCAGTCGGCAAAACGTTTTGCTCTGTTGGGGCGTATACATATCCCGGAAGCATTGCTGAATCTCCTTCACAGACAACTGAAGAAAAGATTGGGGTGCTACTTTTGAATCTTGGAGGACCAGACACGCTTCATGATGTTCAGCCTTTCTTGTTCAACTTATTTGCTGACCCTGTATGCTAGCAATCAGTCTAATTCCCTTGTTTCTTCTAAGCGGAAGATGTTGAACAGTTAAGTTAGATTTGTTTGTGGTTATGCTAATGGTATAATTCTTTTGTTTTTTGGTGGGCAGGATATTATACGCCTCCCTAGATTATTCCGATTTCTCCAGCGCCCATTAGCACAACTCATTTCTGTTCTCCGAGCCCCAAAGAGTAAGGAAGGGTACGCTGCAATTGGAGGCGGTTCCCCTTTACGAAAGATAACAGATGAGCAGGTAAAGAAAACCCTCAGCTTTATTTTTGGTACTATATGATAAAAAGCTCTCTTTTTTTCCATCTATGGTGGAGTCGTTTTCAACATTTTATAACCCTCTTAAGCTCACTATTACAGGCTAGCGCGCTAAAAATGGCACTAGAAACAAAGGAAGTTCCTTCAAATATCTATGTTGCAATGCGATACTGGCACCCATTCACCGAGGAAGCTGTTCACCAGGTAGGTCTAAAATGCGTTTTTTTTTCCTTTAGCAGTTACATCTGTTTATTTCTTGATCAACTCTTTGATCTTGTCTGTGTCTTCTCTCATGTGTTTAGATTTATATCTAGCCAAGTTGAGCTGACAATGGCTTGCATTTGTTCTTTTTCCTCGTTTTCATGTTAATATGCATGTATTCTAGTAGTTCTTTAAAAAAATCCCCTTGATATTTCAAATAAGTCCAGTTTTTATAGGGGCAGAACTTCAAGAGAACCACCTAGATATCAAAACTGAAAAATGTAAGCCATCTTAGTATTATGTAAGAACACAGATTTCCCCACAAGGCTTTGGTCTAGTGGTAAGAGCATAACATGTGATATGGGTTAGGCGCACGACACGTGTTTGAACCTATGTTGCTCGGACTCTCCGAAAATGTAGCCGGTGTCGGATCCTCCGAAAGTAGTGCGTTTTTGAAGGATCCGACATGGGTGAGGCTACATTTTGGAGAGTCCGCGCAATATAGGTTTGAACCTATGGCAAACAAAAGCTTGGTATTTTAGTGGAGAAGGGTAGAGGAGTGGGCCTATTATCAACTGAGTTTCGAACTGTCGAGTGCCTACATAACTACAACTTCAGTTTTGTCTATGGTAATGATGGAAATGGTTTTGGTATTAGACTAGTCAGAAAGGGGACAGCGAGCTGTCTAGACTGCATTTTGGGAGTTTGTAAACCATCCAAAGACAACCAAATCTACAATCCCGGTCCTTGAAATTGAGCTTTCAAAGGGGTGCTTGCTGGAGCAACTGAACGAGATGTGGGTTCAATTCCCACTGTGCCTCATCCTAGTAGGTGTTTCATGTCCGTGCCAATGGGCCAGCTAAACTTTGTAAATAATTTTTTCCTATCTAGAGAGAGGGAGCTTCAATTTCTTAAGAAGAGCCGAGACAGCTCAAGTATGGTTCTGGAGCCGAGCTTCATTTGTCCTCGGGAATTTCTCAGTTAATGAAAAAAGTAAGAATAAAGAATCACTAATAAATAATAATAGAGGAAATAATTCTGATTGATAGAACAAAAATTTGTAGGATCTTAAAGATCATATCCTTTTCTCCTATGAGTCCTTATAAAAAAAATGTCTTTTTGCGTCTCCAAAATGCTGCTGCACCCATGTTAGGTCCTCCAAAAATGCACTACTTTTGGAGAATCTGGCATGCACCTAGCAATATTTTCAGGGAGTCCGAGCAACATAGCCTATGATCTTCTCTTCAATGTTTTTGTTTAGATTTATGATAGAAGTGATCCTTATTTTTCTGGAACCTGCAGTTCATCTGCTGCAAATTCGCTTTTAATTTTAGTATAATGAATGTAAACAACAGTATACCTTTTGGCCCATCCTTTTCCATTTATGTTTATGCATAACCTGTATTACATGTTTTTACAAGTGTTGTATGTTCTGAGCTCCTGTCGTATTTAGACATTTGACTTTATATCTTTAGAATAGATTTTAACTAATTTCAACTTCCTGTAGTCATGCAAGTGTAGATATGTAATGTTTCTTTTTTCTTCTTCTAGTCTTATAAAGTTTTTATGATTTTACACTTGGACCTGGGATCCTAAAGCAATCCTAAGCAGGATTTGATCCTACGAAAAATTTCTTCTTTAATGAGTAATTTTTGAAGAACTTTTTTTGGGAAAAGTGGCAAATTAAAGATATAATAGATGACATTTCTGGTGAATGGACTTCTATCGAATTTGATTTTTGGTAGCTCACCATCATCTCCTTTACTTTACATCCAAAGGGGAAATAATAAGCATAAGAAAGGAGAGAACAGTTCTCTCGATCTCCAACTCTTCTAAAGATTTAGTGCAGGTAAATAGCAGAAGACTTCTGCACTATATGCTTTTGCATCGTCCTCATTATAATGAATATTCATTTATAGGGGTACCTGAAGTAAATCAGTTGGACTATGATGATTACGAAATTTTCTAGTAATTAAATCGTATGCTTTCACAATATTTTCTTAGCAATTAAGACAGATCTTCATATGCATACCAGTATGGAATCTACACTTTTAATCTGTGTAGATAGGACCAGGGTGGGGATTACCAACTGTTGGACATGGGATGTCTGTGTAGTGAATGGATGTCTGTTTGCATAGTAAGGCCATCTGTAATATACACTCTCAGCTTTATCTTGTAAATAGATATATATAATACATGTTAGATGTTGATAATTCTGAAAATCACTCGCTGTTAATTTGAGATCCAATATTTTTTTTGTCCTTTCATTTAAAAATCTCAGTGCTGAATGTCCTAGATGGTACATGCTTTATACATATATCTAATCCCAGCAGCAGTTGTCCATTTTCAAAAGAAGCATCTGATTGAACAGCTGGGATTGAATGGGCCCCAGAATCACTCATCTCCTCCGAATGCTAAAATTATGTAAATCTTCTCTTTGATCTGAAATTTGTGTTCCCTGTTGTGCGGCAGATAAAAAGAGATGGGATTACGAGGCTCGTAGTGCTGCCTTTATATCCTCAATATTCTATCTCTACAACTGGTTCGAGCGTCCGTGCCCTACAGAATATTTTCAAGTAATTCTTTCTTTTCAATTTGGTAACTGCTTGCGTGAAATGTCATATTCGTTCTTAATAATGTTACATATATATTGTTCCTGATTATAAATAATATATATGAACTCCTTCATTAAAATAATGTATGAACTTTGCTTCCTCTCAGGGATGACTCTTATCTGTCTAGACTGCCAGTTGCTATCATTGAATCCTGGTACCAACGACAAGGCTACATCAAGGCCATGGCAGACTTGATTGAGAAGGAGTTGCATAATTTCTCTAACCCTGAGGAGGTAGATTATCTTATTTTTCTCTAGTTGTTTGGACTCAGTTCCTGTCCGTCATGTTTATACTTGTAATTGATGAACTCCTTTTTACTATTATTGGAACTGGGAGTAGCTACTGTAGCAGCATAATGACAAGTTTATGGATGATTTTAGGTCATGGTTTTCTTTAGCGCCCATGGAGTGCCAGTTAGTTATGTTGAAGATGCTGGTGATCCATATAGAGATCAGATGGAGGAGTGCATTTCCTTGATAATGAATGAGCTGAAAGCTAGAGGAACCAACAACGATCATACCTTGGCTTACCAGGTCTGTCATTGGATCATGTTTTCTGTGTTACACAAAGTTCTTGACATTCTATAATTACATCTACATTGAGCTCTCGCTTATGGTGACCATTGCGTAAAGTTATTATAGATAATAGATAAGAAATAAATGTAGATTCGACACTGTAATCAATCTACATCCAGTTGTGCTTATACTGATCAGTTCATGGCAAAGTTGGAAATAGTCCATGTTTGGGGTGGGGTATTGAGAAGGAATAATTTTACCTCTGTCCCATGTTCTATATTTTCTTTTGGGGGGTGGGGGGTGGGGGGACAGT
>MU692768.1:11903-32817 GCA_026770625.1 Nicotiana glauca
AAACACTATCTTTAACATCAAAATCATCAGATTTCACCAAATCATAGGCTAAGTTCTTCAAGAACTTCCGAAATGCACTTTCGATCAAAAACCCGACCAAACGATGTCCGAATGACCTGAAAATTTGCAGACATATCCAAAATCACCTAACGAAGCTACTGCAACTCTCGGAATTCTATTCCGACTCCCGGGTCAAAATATCACCTATCAACCAGATTTCGCCAAAATTCCAACTTCGCCAAAATGGGCTAACTTCTTCACCGGACCTCCAAAATTACTTCCGATTGAGCTCCTAAGCCTTAGATCATCACCCGGAGCTAACCGAATCATTGGAATTCAATTTCGAGCCCTCTAACCACATAGTCAACTTCCGATTGACTTTTCTAATACAAGCTTCCTTCTAAGAGGCTATATGCCTTATTTTCAACCAAAACCAATTTAATTACACCCGATCAACTCTAATACTAACATTGAGACATTAAGCAACACAATATGGGGGAAACGGGGTGGTAACTCACGTGACAACGGGTCAGGTCGTCACATACTCCAACTGAGGAGATTGAGCTAGGGGATGCTGGAGCAGACATAGGTTTTGATGATATTGAAAGGCCAAGTAAGAGAGACAAGTATGCTGGAAAATTGAAGGGGGGATGAGGATTACTATGGTAGTAGTGATATAGGAAGTGATGATAGTCAAGATGAGCTAGATGTGCTAGCTGAACCTGGTGTTGACTTACCAGCTAAAAGGAGTAGTAAAAAGCTCAGGTATGACCCAGACTGTTGGTTGGCTATTTTTGAACTTGGTATGGTCTTTGAAGGTGTTCTTGAGTTTAGGAAGACTGTTCAATCTTATGCTGTTGAAAACAAAGTTCAGCTCATACTTAAGCCTAATGAGAAACATAGAGTTAGAGCTAAGTGCAAAAGTAAGGGTTTGTGCAAATGGGAGCTATATGCAAGCATCGACAGAGATTCTGGGGATTTTATGGTAAAAAAGTATCATCCATGGCATAAGTGTACCACAAAAAACAAAAATAAGTTGTGCACTTCTAAGTATATTGCTCATAAATTTAAGGATAGAATTGTATCACAGCCAAATATCAAATTGTGGGAGAATCAGGAATGGGTTAGGAAGAAATTGGGTTTGTATATTGGAAGGACTATAGCATACAGAGCTAAGTCTATTGTAATACAGGAGTTCATGGGGGACTAGAAACTAGAATTTTCCAGGTTAGCTGACTATGCTGACATAATTAGGAGGACAAATCCAGGGAGTTCTTGCTGGATTAGAATTAATAGTGAGACTACACCAGGGAAGCACTTATTTGTCTACTTTTATGTATGTTTTGATGCTCTTAAAAGGGGATGCTTAGAAGGGTGCAGGAGGATCATTGGTCTTGATGGTTGCTTCTTGAAGGGGTTATGTAAAGGTGAATTATTGGTAGCTGTTGGAAAAAATGAGAACAATCAAATGTTTCCAATAGCATGGGCAGTTGTTGACCAGGAGACAAAACATTCCTGGACTTGGTTTATACAATATTTGGCTGTTGACTTGGAGCTACGAGATGGAACAAACTTAACAGTAATGTCAGATAGTCAAAAGGCATATTTTCTTGATTACTTAATAGTAATTTTGTTTACTTATTTTGTATTTATATATGAAACTGAAACAATATCTTTTATTTTTTGTTGCAGGGATTGATTCCAGCAATTGAGGATTGTCTGCCCATGGCAGAGCATAGAATGTGTGCCAGGCATATATGGTCCAACTGGGCTAAAAAATGGAAATGTGAAGAAAGAAGGATGCAATTCTGGAGATGTTCCAAGTCATCATTTGTTGTCCAGTTTAAAGATGAGCTTTCAAGATTGTCAATGCTAGGGAGAAACATATGTGAGGATGCTTTAGATTACAACAAAGAGGTATGGGTAAGGGCTTATTTCAGTGATGTGTCTAAGTGTGATGTTGTTAAAAATAATATGTGTGAAATATTAATTCCTGGATAGTAGGACCTAGGCATAAGTCAATTATATCAATGTTAGAAGAAATAAGGTGCAAAATCATGACTAGGCATATAGATATGAGGAGATTTGCTGAGACATGGATAACATATATATCCCCAATAGCAAGAATGACATTAGAAGAAAATAAAGATGCCTCTAGGAGGTGTAAAGTGCTTTGGAATGGGGATGATGGTTTTGAAATTAGTGATGGTGATATTAAGCATGTTTTTGATCTACGATGGAAGACTTGCACTTGTAGAAGCTGGATGTTAAGAGGAATTCCTTGTCCTCATGTTGTCTGTGCATTATATCACATAGAACAAAATCCAGATGACTTGGTTGAGCATTGGTACAGGAAGGCCACATTCTTGAAAGCTTACCAATATTCCATACAACCTATGCCCAATATGAAGATGTGGCTAGAATCAGAAAATCCTTCAATTGAGCCACCTGAACCAAAATCGATGCCAGGGAGACCTAAAAAGTGTAGGAGAAGGGCAAAGGATGAGCCAAGAAACAAATTTGGCAAGTTATCAAAGAAAGGAGTGAAGATAACTTGCTCAAAATGTCACCAGTTGGGTCATAACAAATCTGCTTGCAAATCTGAGGTAAGCCAAGAATATTTTGAGTCCTTTTTAGCATTCTCTAATGCACACTAACTATTGTATATTCTTTTAGCCTTCAATGAGGGATACAACTCAAGCAATTAATCCAACTCAAAGGAGTCAGCCAACTCAAAGGAGTCAGCCAACTACTACTGCAATAACCATACCTAGCATCTTCAATTTGTGAAGACACTTCAACTGTAAGAAGAATTGGTCAAAGTCAGTCTACCACAAGAGGAAGAGGCAGAGGTCTAGGCCTAGGAAGGGGATATTTTAGATCTGTTGCCGCTGCTACTGGAGGAGAGGGTACTAGCAATGTCCCAAACTTACAGTAAGTACATGAAACTTATCAGGCAACAGGGTATAAAAGGCTTAGAAAAATAGGTTTTAGCATTTATCAAGACATAATGACTAGACAAAGCATATTGAATGTAAGCTGCTGCACCTTTCTAAAAGAGGCTTATACCTCTGTTTCTTTACCTTTGTTTCTTTCTTTGAATGTAAGTTGGTGCACCTTTCTAAAAGAGGCTTACTTTTATTATTTTGTAGCCTGATGCATCTTCTGAAAGAGTTATAGCAACTGGTACATTTAGAGATGCATCTGCAACAAACATTGATATTGGATTTAAGCCTAATGGCCTAAAATGGAAAGGAAAAAAAGCAGTTACAACATCCCAGCTTCAAAGGATGAGTGCAAACAAAAATAGAAGGACTTCAAGTCAACCAATGGAGTGCAACCAGGAATCCCACCTTTAGAAGTATTTTGTTAATGTCGTAGGACTAGGTTGTTGAATCTTTTGTTTAATATTTTTTGGTGTTGGATATGTAACACAACAGCCCCTTGTTTAAAGGTTGGAATTCTGTTTCTTGGTATTGGTAATTTTTTTGGTATTGGATATGTATTGGAATTCTGTTATGTTCCTATTCTGTTTAAGCAGATTTGGAATCCATTCTATTATGTTTCTGCTCTATTTAAGCACTTCTGTTGTGCTAATAGTTCCTTCTTTACCAATTTGAATGTTTGTATGATGGTTTGATAGGAAATTTGCTAATCATCAGGCACATCACGCAGAATTAGGTCATTAGTGGTAAGATTTTGCATATGCCCTCCATCTTTATTATAAAGGTATTCTATTGAATTGTGCAGAGTCTACTGTGTATTTCTGCAATTTTCATGTGCAAATTCAGTTAGGGGCTTCTGTTGAGCTGCTGCATTTTTTTGAGCTGCTACATTTTTTTGAGTTAGGGGCTTCTGTTGAGCTCCAATGAGCTGCTGCATTTTTTTAGACTAATTAACACTAAAAATTAATATGCAATAAGGTAGGTTTGTGCTGAAATCTTGAAAACGAGATTCTTTTGGACCAAATGAACATATTCTGTTGGAACAAAATTCATACATATTCTATTAGCTTGCTACTCAAATTTAAGCAGTACATATAGATCCAATCCACTACCACACTCCACTACTTAAAACATTCTCATAATTAGTGCATAAAATCCAACCAAAAACTAACATTCACACTACCATGTTCAACAAAATAAAGGAACAACCAAACAATTCCATGCGATGAACACAACTACAAACACAAAAATCCACTTCTTCCTTCCTCGAGCCAATTTTTCATCATTTTCTTTGACCCTTTTCAGTAAACCATTAATAGTCCTCTTCGCTTGTTCGGAAAAATCATCATCATACCATCTAAAGTTATCGCAAGCACCTCGATCCTTCAAAACAAGATAAAACAGATTTTTTATTCAAATTGAAATCAATAATTTATCAAAACAAGATAAAACAGATTTTTTATTCAAATTGAAATCAACAATTTATCAGATTTAAGAGCAAATAGATGGCAGAATTACTTTGTCAAGTTACAACCATAAAACCGTCGACCTGGATTTCTAGGAGACCATGAAATTCTTAGTTTCGCATTAAAACCACAACAACAGATACCCAATTCTTTCTGAGAACTTTCTGCTCCTTCCGACATAGCTACAATGGCTATGGAGTTCAAGCTCAAAATCACAACAACAAAAAAAGTACAGAAGAAATTATACAAGAAGAAGAAGAAGAATGATGTTTACTTTTCTATTAATCTCAACTTAAGCTGTAGAAAATTATAGAAAGAAGGTGCCTTTAGAATATTCATGGAGATGGATCTATAGATAGTTAGGGCTTTTTTTACATCTGATAATGGAGAAAGGGAAGGAAGAAGTGGGGTATAAATGGGGCTCCAACGGTAATAAGTAATTGCATTGACAGGGAGTCTTCTTCTGTCTCACGCCCGACTTGGGCGACGAAATTCACTCAATGTGACGGGTCAGAGTTTTGTGTTTAAATGGCACATTGGATTAGGGGTTCGAGTGTCAAAATGGAACAGGTCTAAGTTGGGGTGCCAAAATGAAAAGTTGGGCCAACTTAAAGGGGCCGCTTATGGGTTTCAAAAATCTTCAGTTTTTCTTAGGAAGTGTGTGTGTATATATATATATATGATCATATGCACCATAAGGGGATGACTTTGAAATCTTTTTTCTTCCTTTTTTTTTGGGTTGGTAAGTAGTAGGTTAGAAGAATTAACTTGATGAGCTATTCCTTATGCAAATTACTATTTACGTAATACTTATCACAATCAAATTATTGAACAAGTACCCCACTTTTGTGGTCTGCTTTAAATTCTTTGTCTAGTGTACTTTCATTTCACTGAAATAACCACCAAACCATAGGATTTTCTCATGAGGTTTTACTGAAAAAATCTCTCTACTTAAAGAGCCAAAATAAACTAGCAACCAAAATATACAAGCACTAGAAAGTAAAAGGTATCACAAAAGGGGGGGCCTCTCCATTTTCTTTCCCAATTCTCTTTCCCTTGTAGAAAAAACAAATTTGACAAAAATGTCTAAACAAACATACAGAATATGCTGTTTTCAGAGGAAGTTCAAGATGAAAGAAGCTGAGCCACCAAATGAGATCAAGGATTTGTTTAACAAATACTCAGAAAATGGTATAATGACTGCAGAACTTTTATACAGATTCTTGAATGATGTGCAAGGTGAAGATAAAGTTACCAAAGAAGAAGCTGAATCTGTATTGGAATCTGCACTTAAACTTGTTCATGAGCATCTTAATATTGTTTATCATAGAAAAGGTCTCAATCTTGATGGCTTTTTTCGGTATCTCTTCAGTGATGCTAATGCTTCTCTCTCCCTTCACAAAGAGGTATGGGATGCTACTCTTTCACTTATTGTTTCTCATAGTCATTTTATATTAATTGTAGTTATATATTCTCTTTGCACAAAGCCAGAAAACAGACTTTCTGTCTATTGATTATTGTATAGTATTAGATATTGCTTGCTTGACTTAATATTATAAAGTTCAGTTTCTACTTGTCTTTATTCAGTTCTAAATATTTTGGTCAAATCATTATTTTAATGCAATCTCTGTTCTCCACCTTTTATTAGAAAACGAGTAGTACATGGAACTATTTCACTACACTGCAGAAGAAAGAACAGCAAACCAGAGGTGATTATCAAATCTGTAAAAAGCCCATTCTGGAACTCCATATACTAGATATAACTTAAGTTCTGCGGCCTCTTCGTTTTTCTTTGTGCTGCACCCGTCTCAACACGGAACAGGAGCAGGTGCGGGAACGGGATACGTCCCGGATTCGGTCAACTAACTTTGGCTACTTTGACCTGAGTCCATCGGCAAATTCGGGGGAAATTGAAATTTTGATTTCTCAAAATTAAAAATAAAACAGATTTAAGACATGGGAAATGACATGCCTTCAGTATTGTAGTACTTTTGGAAAAACCAAGAATTCAAGGGGTCGTCTTCTGAGTTCGGAATTCTGGTAAACAGCAGCAGCGATATAGATAGAGAGTTAGTGGAAGGCCTTTAATGGCTTTCTTTTTCTATTTATAGCTTAATTTTTATAATTTTAAATTTTTTTAGCCGAATCCCCCATCTATATCCATACCTGGATCCGCACCCCCGAATCTTAAAATTTAGATTTTGTCAAGTCCGACACTCGGATCCGTGCCTGTATCGGATGCCCGCACCCAAGTCCGAGCAACTTAGGATATAACTAGCTAGAAGTGTATTTCTTTCATTTCGATAATCACCTTTTGCAAGTGAAATTATCCCTTAATTTGTTGCAAAATAACACAGCTTTCACTGCATCTAGTAACTATGGAAGTTCTGAAAGATTGAACAAAATCAGAAAACAAGGTTTGCCAAGAGGAATTCAACAAAAATAACATGCCCAGTGAATTACCACAAGTGGGGTCTAGATGTAAGCAGCCTTACCCCTTCCCTCGAAGGGCAGAGAGGAATTCAATCAGCCGATTTTTCATATTCTTCCTTCTGCCTAAAGGGCAAAATAAATTCAATCTACTTCTTTAAGTCTATAATCTGATACTACTTTTTATCTTTTCTCTTCTGAATTTCTTTGAAGCTTAGCAGCTTAATTTTTCATTTCATTATAATGTCCATGAATAATTCTAGTTTTTGCGTTCCAGGTGCACCATGACATGACTGCTCCATTGTCTCACTATTTCATTTACACCAGTCACAATACTTATCTCACCGGAAATCAACTCAATAGTGACTGCAGCGATGTGCCTATAATAAAGGCGTTGCAGCAAGGTGTCCGAGTTATTGAATTAGACATGTGGCCGAATTCCTCGAAAGACAATGTGGATATCCTTCATGGAGGGTAATGCTCACTTTCCTCTTGCATATTGCAAGCTTAAAGGCGCGGTGTACATTATTTTTCGCATATATATGTTAAAAACATTTTCATTGTTCAACTATCTGTTAAAAGAAGGGTCGTTAGATGAGATGGTCATACAATTCAATATATTATCAGAGCAGATAAAGGTCTTGAGTTTAAGTCTCACTGTCATCCATTACCAAAAAGAATTTCTCATTTGCTCTGCCATGAAAAAAAAATCACATTCGCATATGAGGAGACGTGTTGAAGATACAATTAAAAGTGTGCTTTATCTAAAAGCTTAAGAGGGTCACGATTCAACATGTTTCACTCAACAGTATCTAAGGACTAGCCCTGATACCTTTTTTTCTTTTTCCAATTCCATCTTTTATCGAAACGTCTTGAAAATGCAGGACACTAACACCTCCAGTGGAACTTATCCAATGTTTGAAATCAATAAAGGAACATGCTTTTGTGGCATCTGAATATCCTGTAATTTTAACTCTAGAAGACCACCTCACTCCTAATCTTCAGGCTAAAGTAGCTGAGGTAAGCTTATGCCTACTACAAAGCACCAAGATCATGTCTCATGCTCCTAAGTTTTAATGTCGGGTTAACCATTTTTAAGTTTATCTCTAGATGGTCACTCAAATATTTGGAGATATGCTGTTCACCTGTGGGGCAGAATGCTTGTCAGAATTCCCTTCTCCAGAATCGTTGAAGGGGCGGGTTATCATCTCAACTAAACCGCCAAAAGAATATCTTGAAACTAAGAAACCGAATGAGAAAGATAATGGTTCTCAGAAGGGGAAGAAATCATCAGAGGAGAACACATGGGGAGCAGAAATTTTCGATCATAGTCAAAAACTGATAGCTTTATATGAGGTTGTCTTCACAGAAATAACTATAAAAAAATCATTGCTTTGATCTTAACCAAAACAGAGCCCCTACACTCTCCTATTTATACTAAATTATATCTCTTTGCAGAACAAAGAAAATGGAGAATGTCAAGATGAGGAAGCTGATTCTCATCATGAGAACCCCAATATACAGCAGATTACAGCTCCTGAGTATAAACACTTGATTGCCATTCAAGGAGCAAAATCAAAAGGTCCAACAAGTGAATGGCTAACTATAGATCCTATTAAGGTGAAACGCATTAGCTTGAATGAAGAAAAGCTCACACATGTTGCCCTCAAACATGGGAAAGAGTTAATCAGGTGAATGCAAAATCAAAAGTTCTGTTCTTCTGTCGACGTTGTGTTTACGTGTACATGAATGTCTATGATATGCTATGCTTACTTACACAAAGACAATATTAGACTTCCCGTTGACTATACTTGGTATTTCAGAATTTTGGTGGCCTAATTCTGCTTTACTTTTGAAAATTTTGTTGGACCAGAAACTACTGAAGCCTTTGGTGTGCATGCTGCTGTTTGTTCAAGAAAACAGTTCATTGTTTTTCTTTCTCAGAGCTGACTAATTAACTTGTCTTTCAACATCTTGCACTGTTGAATTTCTACATAAAGGTTTACTCAGAGAAATTTGGTAAGAGTATATCCAAAAGGTATACGAGTCGACTCTTCCAACTACAATCCACTAATAGGATGGATGCATGGAGCTCAGATGGTTGCATTTAACATGCAGGTTCCTAAGAAGTTCCTTGCTATTTCTTTTTTGTTGTATCGTTGTCACTGTGTAGTTATGCAATTATCTTCTTGCACCAGGGAAATGGAAGGCCTTTGTGGTTAATGCAAGGGATGTTCAGAGCAAATGGTGGCTGTGGTTATGTCAAAAAACCAGAACTTCTCTTAAAATCCGGTCCAAATAATGAGGTCCATGATCCGAAACGGCTCTTATCAGTGAAAACCACCCTGAAGGTAGAAGAACAGATCATCTTTATTTGAGATAAGTGAATTATCTGCATATATTAGAGCATATGTAATAGAACTTAGCATTGTTTAATTTTCAGGTGAAAATATACATGGGAAAAGGTTGGCATTTGGACTTTAAACGTACACACTTTGATATATATTCTCCACCAGACTTCTATGTCAAGGTTGGCCTAATATATTTGCATTTAATTTTTCGTTTAAGATGGATTTGTTTCAGTTTTAACTCCATATCCATGTGATGTAGATTGGTATTGCTGGAGTTCCTGCAGATTCAGGAGTTAAGAGAACCAGGCCAATAGAGGATGACTGGGTACCAACATGGAATAATGAATTTGAGTTCCCATTGACAGTTCCAGAGATTGCATTGCTTCGTGTAGAAGTCCATGAGTATGATATGTCAGAAATCGATGATTTTGGTGGACAAACTTGCATTCCTGTTTCAGAGCTCAGAACAGGAATACGAGCAGTACCCCTTTACAATGAAAAGGGTGAGAAATATCCTTCTGTTAAACTACTTATGCGCTTCGAGTTTGTAAAATAATGTTTCACAATAGACTTGAAAATTGCACCTTTCATTGTATATCCGAAATATGTATTGGACATAAATCAGTTATCAGACAAATCATCTCCTGAAGTTGGAGTTCTATAAGAGCAAAGTTCAACTGTTTTGTCCTACCATTCTTGCTGTGGACAAGCGAGGCTTGCTTAGTTGGGAGGGCGCCTCCATTTCTAAAGATTGTTAGAGGTAAGGGAAACTGCTGATGATCTCCTAGAAATAGGGGATAAAGGAACCATTCAAGTTATGCACTTGAAATTCCAATGCATTTCATGATATTAGTTAACGGTTAAGGACAACTCGGTGGACAAGGCATCCCGTGTACACGCAGAGTCCAAGGGAGAGCCGCATCCTAAGGGTGTGATATAGACAGACTACCCTAATGCATTAGTTAATGGTTCACTTGTAAAAATGTGTTAATAGATCTGGAGCACCAGCAATCTTCTGTTATTAAGCAAAAAGAAGACAAAAACAAAATGATGAACACTTCAATTCACATAGTCTAAGTTTCAACTGCTTAATCAATATACAATATCTCAGAAAGATAATACACACCATCATGGGAAATTATATCAACTTTCCTTCCCCACAACTTTAAGCAATACAAGCAATTGAAGTAAGTAATATGACACACCTCCTATGGTAGCATATTGTAACTTTTCAGGGCCTTCTACTGCTGGAAAATCGCTATCAGAAGCACGAGTAAATCCACCAACTAACCACGCCAAATTCTTGTATTCTCCCTTATGTAACTTTGAAATAGCCATCAATGACCTACAGATGCAGCCATAAAGTTCAGACTTGTCAAATATATATCTGAAAAATTGAAACTAATGCACATTGGCAGAACTTGTAGTTTTCTGTAGTTGAACAATTGAACATACTTAAATTATATCGCAAACAGAATTAGAGTACATGTCAATCAATCAAACTATGCCTCAATTACTAATCGACTCTCGGCCTATATGTATAGGTGAATTTTTTTTCAAAAAATGTGTACATACAGCACTGATTCCGGATTAACTAATGATAAATTGTGAATTCCTCACTGTTAACCCAGCCTAACCAATGTGCTGCTGACTAAACAGCAAAAAATGCACACCCTTATTATGCAACTCATTATTTATGCTATACATTCAAATTATGGTAAACCTATAAGCCACAGGTTCGAGCCGTGGAAGCAGCCCCTAATGCTTGCATTAGGGTAGACTGTCTGCGTCACATCACTTTGGGCGCAGTCCTTTCCCCGACCCTGGGTGAACGCGGGATGATTTGTACGCCGGGCTTTCCTATTCAAATATGGTAAACTTTCATGAATCCACAGGCTGATTCAGAATAGTATAACATTTACAACATATATAAGAGATGTAAGCACTGTATCTAATCCCAGGTCCGATTCGGGTTATGGGCCTATAAATTGATGAATGAAAGCAATAGCTTGACGAATTGAGTTTATCTTCTCTACACTGACAATATAAAATGTAAAAGAAATTTCACACAAACAAATTACCAAAAAATATTACAAGGTAGTTAAGCGTTTTTCAACTCCGTACTAGGTGTAAGGCTAGTCTGATAGTGTCTTGTCTTAGAGTGCTAGTGGTACATGCTATGTTCATACTTTTTTTCCCGCTCCAGTTTCCTAGTACCTTGCCATTGTTACTGGTTATTGATATTGCTTTTTCCATTTATATTTCTTTTTCTGAGGTCGATGCTACTATCTTTCTAGCCACTGATGATGTAACTAATCTATTGTCTCTTTTTTTTTCTTCTTGAGTCGAGGTGTATCGAAAACAACCTCTTTACCTTCTGAAGGTAGGGGTAAGGTATGCCTACACATTTCTAGATCCCACTAATAGGATTATACTAGGTTATTGTTGTTGTCGTCGTTGTTGTAAATTACCTAAATAATAACTACAGATAACTATCCATAATAATTAATAATTAGGGTCAATAACTTGAAAAATAATGTTGATAACTTGCTATAACATGAAAATTAAAATATTGCAACTACTGTATAAACATTCCATAGTGTTATTGTATATAACTTAAATCCTGATTAATGACAATACTGACCTCAGTCCTTCTCCACAAGCCACAAGGACCTTAGCATTATCCTTATCAGGAATTTGCTGTTCAACTTGCTTAACAAAATCATCGTTAATCATTGTAAAATTCTGGCCAGTCCAAGCCCCAATATAACCAAAATGAACCCATTTCTTCAACAAAGTAATGGGACTATTATCCATGTCCTTTAGAAAAAGTGGCACGTGTAACGAACCTGAAACACATGCTTTAGCTCTTTCCCATTCTGGTCTAATGTCAAGTAAAATATAACCTTCGTCTTCAATGGCTGCAGCTGCTTCTTTTGGTAATATGGGACGGACTTTACCTGACTGTATTAGTTGTTGTCCGTTGACGGAAACTGCATTAACTCTAAGAATTGTTGAGCGTTGAGAGGCAGTAGAAAAACATGGAATTTGGAGCTGTTTGTTATACTTTAAAATGGAGGATTGTAGTTGAATTAATGCCATTTTCTTTTTCACTTCCTTTCTTTTGCAGTTCACAATCTGCACCTTATCGTGAAAGAACTTGTTTTGGACTTACCTTATCATGTTTTGATTTTTTGTTTTTGTTTATCAAATTCTTTCATTTAATAAAACAGAGAGATGAATAAGACAAATAGAAGGCTCAGAATAAATGAGTTTTGAGTTTGGGAGGGCCAGAATATATACTTTTCTGCCCCGTTACATTGCGAAATCTTTATAGTAAAGAGTACAACATGCGATACAAAAGGTACAAGTGAGCCAATAAAAACACATATAAATAATCCTCATAATCTTTTTATTTTTATTTTTAAACTACCTAGCAACCCTCCCTTGATTTCTCTTTTTTCTTTCTTAACTTCTTTCATTTAATAAAACAGAGAGATAGAATAAGACAAATAGAACACTCTGAATAATAAGCTTGTTTGACCAAGTCGTAACTCAGAATAATAATCTTATTTTAAAACGTATTTTTTTTCTTAAAAGTATATTTGGTGAAAAACAATTTATATTTGACTAATTAATTTAAAAAGTACTTCTGAATAGCAATTAATATTTGTCAAGCTTTAAAAAATTGTCTCCAAGTTTATTTTTCTCAATTGTACTTTGCAAAAACTTATTTTTGGAGAGAAAATATTTTTTTATTTCTCCAAAGCTGCTTCTGCTTCTACTCAAAAATACATTTTTTTCTTCTAAAAGCTTGACCAAACACTTTAACTATATAAAAAAAAACTATTTTATTGGTTGAAAAAAAATACTTTTAACAAAAAAATACTTTTAACTTTGGAGAAGACAGGCTATAAATGACTTTGAGTTTAGGAGGGCCAGCATATGGACTTCCGCCCCATTACATTGCGCATCTTTATTGTAAAGAGTACAATTGCAATTCGAAAAGTACAAGTGAACAACTAAACACATATAATCCTCTTAATCTTTCTTTTTTTTAAAACCAGCAACCCTCCCTTAATTATTATTTTTGAATTGGCAATGTAAAAACTAATAATTTAGAGATTGTAATATAAGAATTATTTCTGATAGGATAGCTATTCTGATGTGAATATACCGAGTATAATTTATTGCATTTTACTTTCGAAAAAAATAAATATGTGTTGCGGAGGAAAAAAAATATAATGTCACAACCCAATTTAGGATCATGATCGGCACTTAGGAGCAAGTGCCCCTAAGTAAGCCTCATCGACATTTTATAGAAAAACGGATAGGATTTTTCTTGTTTTTGGACTATCCAAACAAAAAAAATTCTGCCTCAAAACCAACAACCAAACATCCTAATATCAATCCAATCATCAATAGCTTTATCAATTACCACAACAAGTTTCAACTATTAATAATTCACCTACTAACAGCCAGAAATATTAATTTATCTCCAAATTCAATAAGAAAGTGCAATACTCATCATAAGTAATAACGAAAGAATACTCATGACACTAAAAGAATGACTATGGAGCGACTCTAAGAGTTCAAAGAAAATGTGATAACAATAAATAAACTCTTCGCCCGCGCGAACAAGTGCGGGGTTCACTACGAACTATCAACTTGTATACTCTAATCAACGAAATTCTCGTTTGCGTCAACAGCGGTCTCTGAAAAAAATAGCGGAGAGTGAGTCGCTTGTGTATTGGTGGAAAAAAGACATAACACGGGGACTATCAACAAAGTGATAGGGCATGGTACGTGGAGCATCGATATAGTGACAAGTGGGCGTTCTTAATAAGATGAGTTAAAGAATGTGGAAAAGGTACAGGAGAAACAATCACAGAGTTATACTGAGAAAAAAGTCGGGCCTGACAGCTGTAAAAGGGGAAACAAGAACTAAATGATCAGTAGGGAGACGACCAAACCATGGAGCAGGATGCTCTAAAGCAATTGATTGTGGAACACATGAACAGTGCACTATAGGATTTTTCTAGAGGATTATCCAATGCGGCGCAAACTCTTCCCCAATTAATACAACAACTTTGAAGAACCTGCGTTTAGGGCTTGATAATTCTAGAAGTGGAGAAATTCTCAATGAATCTCGTGATGGAGGGTCAAGTTTACCAAATAATTCTAATTTACACAGTTTAGAGCTAACTTTGCAGAAACAGTTGAAGGAGCAAAACGATCATATATAGCAAGTACCTAGCATGCCTCCCGTGATCAAAGGTGTGGATATTGACAAGTATTCACAAGAACCCCAGAAGCCAAGTGCAACACCTTTACCAATTCCCAAAAAGTTTAAAATGTCTAAAATTCCCAAATATGACGGAACATCTGACCCTCGAGATCACGTAACTACGTTCACTATCGGCATGAAAGGAAATGATTTAACCAAGTAGGAAATCGAGTTAGTTTTGGTTAAAAAGTTTGGTGAAACTCTCACAAAAAGAGCGTTAACATGGTATTCTCTTTTACTTAAAAATTATATTGATTCTTTTGTTGAGCTTGTGGATTCATTTATAAAAGCACATTCGGGAGCTTAAAATTTTGAAAAAAGGATAGAAGACATCTTTAAGGTTAAACAAGGGAGTATAGAATTGCTCAGGGATTTCGTAGATAGATTATAATGGGAGAGGATGATGTTGCCTCGGGTAGCTGATACCTAGGCGTCTATGGAATTTGCGAGCAACTTGAATGAGAAAATTTTAGAAGCCACGAGGAGGTTGAAAGAAAGTTTGTGAGAATTTCCTGTAACAACTTAGAACGATGTGTACAATAGGTACAATATGAAGCTGCGGATAAAAAAAGATACAGTCGCACAGCCAAGGGTCGATGAAAGATCATGTTTGAGACGTTAAGAATTAGTAAAGAGGTCCAGTAAAAACAGGTACGAGCCGTGCATGGGACCTGCAGGGCGAGACTCTCTATCTAAACAGGAGAATGCATGAATTGATTCAAGATCAAGACAAAAAGATATGATTTCTTCATCCAAGTTCAAAAAGGAGTGGGATGCCCCCAACAATGATTCCAATACGCAAGCAAGAATAGGGGATTAAAACTTCAACATCAACACCTCCAAATTAATGGCTATTTTAAGAGGTATGAGGGATAAGGTGCGACAGCCAAAAGAAATGAGATCAAATCCGAACAAAAGATTTCTAGTGCGAGTTTCATAATGATCATGGCCATAAAATAGCAGATTATAGGCTTTTGCAAGGAGAGATTGAACATCTATTGAAGCAACGCCTATCTTACTAATTTGTACAGTAAGAAAGGGAGACAATCATACATGAAGAACAAACAGGAACCTCCATCACCAAAAAGAACAGTCAACATTATAGCAAGAGGAGATGAGGTTAATGGAGTAACATATACAGCCGTGAAAAAGACATCAAAAGTCATTATCACTCACGGAAAGCGAGTTCGCCAAGTCTTGGATGGATACAGTGTAACATTTGATGATGAAGACGCGGACGGCTTAATGATTCCTCACAATGATGTACTGGTAATATCATTGTTTGTACATGATAATAATGTAAAATGAGTTTTGATCGATCCATGTAGCTTAGTGAACATCATTTACTGAGGGTGGTGAATGAAATACAAGCTAATGATAAGGTCATACCAAAAGTACGATCCTTGTCTGGGTTGATGTTTCAAGTGTTGTTACGAAAGGGGAAGTTGTACTTACCACATTTGCAGAAGGGGTCGTCAAGGATACAAAGTTCTAGGTGATAGATGTAGACATGGCCTATAATATAATTCTGGGAAGACCATGGATTCATGATATGGACGTTGTCCCATCCACATTGCATCAAGTTATCAAATTTCCTTTATAGTGGGGAATCCGTTGAATTCATGGAGATCAACAAGCTTCACGAAGTATCAACTCAGTGGTGATCGCGAGCATGGTAGCCAATGATGCATATGAAAAATAGAAATTACAAAATTTAGTTGAGGACACTGCTGCGAAAACCTCAAATGAAGACACGTAAGGACAGACTGATGTCGACTCTAGACCCAATGTGATTCAATAGCCAGAGGAAAATGAGAACATTAAAACAACTACCGAGGAGCTCGAAGCTATAATATTATTTGTCTAGTGGACAGATAGAAAAGTTTACATCGGAGCAAATTTGAGCCCAAAAATGAAAGGTAAGTTAATTGAATTTTTACGTGCTAACGTAGATTGCTTTTCTTGGTCGCACTCAGATATGACAGGTATACCACCGGAGGTGATGACTCACAAGTTGAATGAGGATCCATTATACCCACCTATCAAGCAGAAGAAAAGAAAGTAAGGATCCTTCGAAAATCAAGTAATCCAGGATGAGGTACAAAAGCTCTTAAAAATTGGTTCAATACGAGAGGTAAAGTACCCTGACTGGTTGGCTAATACCGTTGTGGTTCTAAAAAAGAATGAAAAATGGTGAGTTTGTGTAGACTATGCTGATTTAAATAAGGCTTGTCCTAAAGATACATTTCCTTTACGGCATATAGATCAGTTAATTGATTCTACTGTAGTTCATAAACTTTTAAGTTTTTTTATGCATATTCAGGACATAACCAAATAAAAATGGACACTTTGATGAAGAAAAAACTTCATTTGTCACAGACAGGGGGACTTATTATTACAAAGTCATGCCATTTGACTTGAAAAATGCTAGAGCCACATATCAAAGATTGGTGACCAAAATATTTCAAGAACATCTGGGAAAAGCCATGGAAGTCCACATAGATGATATGTTGGTCAAGCCAACATAGGCGGGGGATCATTTTCAACTCTTGCCAGAAACCTTTGAGATTCTCCCCAAGTATAATATGAAGTTAAACCCGAAATAATATTCTTTTGGCTTGGTTTCAAGTAAGTTTTTAGGTTTTCTTATTTCTAATAGAGGTATTGAAGTGAATACCGCATAGATCATAGCTATTGAGGAAATATCATATGTACTCACGAGCAAGAAAGAAGCGCAAAGATTAACATGCAGGATAGCAGCTCTGGGAAGATTTATATCAAAGTCATTAGAGAAAAGTTTTAAATTCTTTTCAGTGCCGAAAAAGCAAAATCAATTTGAATGGACTGACGAGTGCCAACAAGATCTCAAGGACCTAAAGTCGTATCTATCAAATCCGTATTTGTTAGCCAAACCAAAAGACAGATAAAGATTGCTCATTTATCTCGTTCTGTCAGAAGTAGCAGTAAGTGCGTTGTTGGTACGAGAAGATAAAGGTAAACAATCCCCAATTTATTATGTTACTAAGTTTTTACTAGATGTTGAGGCAAGATATCTGCACCTAGAAAAGCTTGCTACATTATATTGCATTTAGGAAATTACGACCTTACTTTGAATGTCATCATATTTCTGTTATAACTGCTTTCCCCCTAAGAAACATACTGCATTAACATGAATTATCAGGTAGATTAGCTAAATGGGCAATAGAACTCAGTAAATATGATATCATATATCAGTCTAGAACTATAATAAAATCGCAGGTGTTAGCATATTTTATAGCGAATTTTAGCACGAAATAAGTTCCTGAGGCAGAGAAGGAACTACAGGTGTTTACTGGGCTAATCCAGGGACTTGGTCCTTATTTACTGACCATTCCTAATATGTTAAAGGAGCAGATTTAGGAATTGTTTTAATTCCACCCTCAGGTGAAGTCATAAGACAAGCAATAAAATATTATCCAATCACTAACAATGAGGCAGAGTATAAAGTTGTGATTGTATGCTTGGAATTGGCACGAGAACTTGGTATTGAATAAATTATGATCAAAAGTGACTCGCAACTAGTGGTTAATCAAATGCTGGGGATTTGTATGGCAAGAGAGATGCGAATACAGCAATACCTGAAAAAGGTACGAGAATTGCTTAGACAATTTCAAACATGGAAAGTCATGCAAATACCTAGGGAGAAAAATGCAGAAGCAGACATATTGGCAAATCTCGCATCTGTCGCGAATGTAAAAAATGCAGAAAATGCCATTGTGATACATTCGTTTCATTTAGCACTCAATCAAACCAAGAGTGAGTTAAATTTCAATAATTTAACTTGGGATTAGAGAAATAAATTTGTGAAATTTTTGTAGTATGGTATCTTTCCTGAAGATAAGAAGAAATCACAATTGCTACGGCTGAAAGCTTCCTGGTACTGCTTAATTTGTGAAAATTTGTTTCTTAAAATGTTTTGTGGACCTTTAACACGGTGGCTCGGACCATTACAAATGGATTATGTAATGAGTGAAATACATATGGGGAACTGCAGCAATCACGTCGGGAGAAGATCATTGGTGGAAACATTAATAAGGGCAAAATATTATTGGCCAAAAATGGAAGAAGAAGCAGAAAAACTTTGTAGCCAGGTGCGATAAATGTCAACGTTATGCCAATAACATGCACCGACCGGCATAACTGTTGCATTTAGTTATTTCACCATGGCCATTCATGAAATGGGGCATGGACATCGTAGGGCCACTGCCTAACGCTAAAGTAAAGGTACCGTTATTATTAGTTTTAATAGATTATTTCTCAAATGGGTGGAAGCAAGTACGAGAAAAAGAAGTTAGGGATTTTATTTGGTAAAATATTATGTGCCTATTTAGAATTCCAAAGGAGATTGTATGTGACAATGGCCCACAATTCATAGGTGCGAAAATCACATAATTATTCCAAAGTTGGCAGATTAAATGAATTACTCTCGTACCTTATCACCCTGCGGACAATGGTCAAGCTAAATCGACAAATAAGGTTATCATCAATAACTGAAAGAAAAGATTAGAAGAATCAAAAGTCGAATGGCCAGAGGTATTATCAGGGGGTGCTATGGGCTTACCGAACAACAACAAAAATTATTATGGGTGAGACTCAATTTTCACTTATATACGGAGCAGAAACTTTGATTCTAGTGGAGATAGCTGAACCAAGTACGAGATACACGCATGTCACTAAA
The DNA here is from genome assembly GCA_026770625.1 of Nicotiana glauca. Lineage (NCBI taxonomy): Eukaryota > Viridiplantae > Streptophyta > Magnoliopsida > Solanales > Solanaceae > Nicotiana > Nicotiana glauca. The sequence goes on from MU692768.1 coordinate 31,100, forward strand.
GCGGCAAATGAGAAAGAGCTACGGGTAAATTTAGATTTGTTAGAAGAAAGGATAGAAGCAACATTAATTCAAATGGCAGCTCGAAAACAGATTATTGAACGATATTATAACAGGAAAGCCACTTTGAGGTATTTCAAGATTGGGGACTTCATCCTCAAAAAGGTGTTCCAGTAAATAAAAGCGGGCAAATGCAGAAAAATTAAGTTCAAATTAGCGAGGCCCATACAGGGTACGAGGCATCACCGGTAAAGGAGCATACGAGTTGGAAACCATGGATGGCAAGGTATTGCCGTCGAACTGGAATGCAGTCCATTTTAATAACTATTACTTCTAAATGAGGATAATACCCACGGTCAGGTATCATGCAAATTCGATTTTATTTTATTTTTTGAATTTTACTAACTATTTTAGATGATGGGCAAAAAGCTGTCCAGTACCAAATAATGATATTTGACCCGAAAGGCACGCGGAATACCGAATTATTTCCACTCTAGGTTACAACTTTTTGGATAGGAAAAGGTTTATGTAGTCATCATCTCAGAAATTATCTGCGAGTCCCGTTTGTATTCTCCTTTTCAGGGAAAGGACCAAAAGAAATAAGTTGATCCAGTGTTCGAGATTTCATACTTGAACGCTCTAACACTGGGGGAACTATGCATATACAAGGTTACATAAGGAAGGAAAATGTATACTAAGGACATAGTTCAGCCTGAAATTAAAACTTTGAAGAAACCCTTGAAAATTTTTTAAAGGAGTTCGAACTCGCAAAAAGGATACAAGATATTCCCACAAGCTTCTAGAGGCCATAAATTTAGTCGCAGGAAAATAGAATGAATTTGTGAACCTGCTACAATGAAAGTAGTTGTGTAAGTGTTGTATGAACAGTTATGATATTATTGTACAAAATATATTCATTTGAGAGTTTAAAAAATAAAACTTCCTCAAATTATTTTCCTTTTCATATCTACTTCATGTTTTATATATTTGTACCAATATGAAGATGAGACGTCATCTCCATCACTGTCATTAATATAAAAGGGTCTCCTTTTATAAAAACCCATGTATATCGAAGTCATGGTCTATTAAAGCATTTTAAGTGCAATTGTAAGCTCAAATATTAAAAGGGCAGAAAGCATAATATGCGACAAAAGCAACAAAAATATTTACAACCCAACAAAGAGGGGCACTATTTATATCATACCCCCAAAAAAAAGACAGGGGCGAAAAAACCTTCCAAAAGTTGTCCAAAAAACACGAGGGAGTTCCAAACAATAACCAACCAACAAACATTTTCAATAGATAAAGTCTAGAAATAGGAAAATCTAAGGAGCATCATCAACGGGAGAAGAAGGATAGGCTTGGGGAGAAGAGGGCTGAACATCAGCTTCACCAGGAGCAAGTCCATCTCTATCACCCTTAGAACCTTCGTCTTTGGGTGTGAAAAAGCTTTGACGTTGCCGAGTCTGTTCAATTGTTTCTCTGGCCTTAGCAATCTCAACGTTAGGGTCAAAACCATCCTGGCTGGCTTTAGCTAAATTCTCAAGGCGAGTGTCTGATCGGTGCAGACTCAACCCTTGGAAGAGTGGGCGCTAACAACTTTTACCCGATAGTGGTTTCGGGGTCAATTTCCTCAGGGAGCTAGTTATGGGAGTTGAGTATTTGTGAAGTCTAGGAAGGTGTTTTGGCTCCTAATTTTGCTTCTATCATTTTTGGTTTAT
>MU692768.1:48148-80207 GCA_026770625.1 Nicotiana glauca
GTTTGTCAACTTTTTATATTTTTACTAAATAGATATATACGTATCAAATATTTAACGAAGTAAGATTGAAATAATATATAAGTAACAAAAAAACTCGAAAACCCGAAAAACCCGACAAAACCGAACCAATCCAAACCGATATAGTTGGTTTTGTTTGGTTTTGATAAAAACCGAACCAACCCGGTCCATGTACACCCCTTATAATAGTGAAATAGCAGGTATATGCCAATGCATTTAGAAGCCATTTTAATAGTAAAATAGCAAGTTTATTCTTATTGTGTTCTTAATATAATAGTGAAAATTGGTTGCTAAACTGGTCAGTATGATCTACAACCTATCAAATACTTGAATATTTTCATCTGGATCTGCACCTTATCTCATACAAGGCTATAGTAGTTAGTTAGTTTATCTTTGTTTGTGTCAATTGCAGGTATGGTGAGGCAAAGTTACTAAATAGAACAAAGAGATTACAATTAGAGAACTTAAGTCTCAGAAGCTTATTCAGAAGTTTTTGCTGGTTTGTACAAGGAAAGCTCACTTGCTGCTTAGACTATTGAGGTGGTCAAGCTTATCAAAACGGATCAGTTACGAAATTAGGAGATTGATGTGAAGGGTGCTAAGGCCTAAGGGGATCGCAAATGGGATTTATAATGGCTTCAGTAGTATAATATGTTTAAGGTGTTATTCATGATAGAATATATCTGAATTTGTAAAGTTCATCTCTAGTGGCGTCCTTTGAAAATTTTGCTTTATTAGTTAATGTAGTAAGTACATGATATATATTTCTTTTTCGAAGTTCATTGCAACTGTATGGACTTTGAATCTTTTCTTTTTGTTTATCAGTTAATGTAGTGTTTGTGATATTCATACTTTAGCAATGATCTCAGAAGATATGATAATTTTGATGATAAATGTGATATATATATATATATATATATATATATATATATATATATAAAATAAAGGCAACGTTTTATAAGCGTGACCTCAATGTAGGACATGCAACCTTTCACACATGTAGACGTTGCCACATGAGGTATTACAATTATAGATTTTGTACCTTATAGGCCACACTTTTGAAGTGTGGCTTTTAAAGCAACGCTTAAAAAGCGTGCTCTTAGGGAATAGGTTACGCTATTTTAGGTCACTCCTAGAAAAGCGTTGCTTAAAGTCGAAAGTGTGGCCTTTGAAAAAATACCACACCTTTTGATAGTTTAGGCCACACTTTTTAGGGGTGGCTAAAGACATAATGTTGTAGTGTCACTGGATCTTCTGGTTTATATCTTACCTGCATATCTCCTGTGTATATTTGAACATTAAATTGAAACTAGAAATCGCCTTTCCTTTCTACAGAAAATAGTTTGATCTAGGGGAAGAGGCGCCACTTCTAAAGGGAGGGGTGAACCTTCTTAGGGATGAGGCAAGAAGGCCTTACCTCTTGGACAACAATAGGAAATTAGAAAGAAGACAACAGTCGGGAGAGGGAGAGGTGCAGACCTCTCCATGACAAGCTTATATGTCCCATCTAGGAAAACAACAGAGGGCAACTCAGAATCTGTTAAGAAGCAGTCAACCGTAGGTCAAGGCTTCCAGGGAGATTCCAAATCAGGGACGAGCCGTCCTCATCTCACAACACTTATAAGGGATCATAAAGTGCTAGTCAGGCTTATAAACCTTCGGTTGCACTAGTCCCTATGACATAGGATACACCCATTTAGGACATCCTCGATGATGGCAGAGGGGGAGATGCCACAGTTGTCGGGTATGAAGAACAAAGAAGAAAGAGGTTTAGGAGGACCGCTTCGTTAGCTTGGCAGCTTTCATTAGCTTCTGTACATGGTGGCCAGCGAGGTCGCTAACCCTTACGCGGTAGTTCTTATTGATAGATCTGGAGAGGTACAACCCATCCGTGTTGAGACAATTCAGGGAACGCAAAGGGTAGATGTTGTTTACTCAGAGCGTAGCGGATGCCAAGGAGTACCTTGTCCGAGAATTCTATGCCAATATGTCACATATTAAAAAGGGGACAAAGGTGACAAAAATGCATAACCTCAAAGTGAGATTTGATCAGCACACACTCAACACATACTTGGGCTTTTATGATGTTGAGCCAACATAATACTTGGAGAAGTATGCACTGGAAGATGTAGTCCGGCCTTGGTTAGCGGAGATTCTAGCAGCACTAGGACCAGCACCACCATAAATTACGGTTAGGGTTCTTATCCACCGGAGTACACTAAGTTTCGAGGAAAAAGTGTAGCAATCCTTTGTCTGCAGCAGATTGGACCCGAGTCAAAATGAGACTCACCTTCTCATTCCTTTGGTAGTCTTGGTTGCTTCTATTATGGCCGGATACCCGATCAATGTAGGTGCGGTGATGTCGGCCAACATCTCAGTGATCGCTCGGCAAAAAGACTCGTTTTACCCATATCCCAACACCATTCACGGATGCTAGGGTAGAGCCAAGGAATTTTGATATGAAGGTGAAGCCAAAAAACCCTTTACCCTTTATCGTGGTACTCACTGATGGATACGAACAACCCGAAAAGGAAAGTTCAGCCTTCTACCACCATAGGCCAGTCTGATGAGCCAGTCATGGTAGCTGTTGAGACACCTGATGATTCATCCACTTTGGTCGAGCCGTCCTCCAGTGTCGTAGCTATGCCACTACCATCATCTACAGTCCCTACTGCAATTCCTACCATAGCTTTCACCTTGGCTTTGAAACTGGCTCCTATGTCTACTGCCGTACTCTCTACACTGCGAGTCTCCCAAACATTGGCGAGTCTCAACAACTGGATGCAAACAACCACATCAAATCTATCTGACCTATATAGTACTATTGTAGTGTAGTCTTCTGTTCAGGCACCTCAGTATCCCATTATTGTTGAAGAGATATTGAAGAAGCTCCTAGAGAACCAGGACACTATTATGGCCACCTTGGTACAACATGGGTCATTAATCGAAGAGCTGAAAAAGGAAGTAAAGAAGATGAGGAAATCTTAGGCTAGCAAGAAGTCAATGGACAAGCTCCGAAGAAAGGTGAACAAAATTGCTACAGAAGGAGATCTTTCATTCGACATGTTACTTGACCTGCACCAGTCAGCACCAGATCTTATAGCCCCATTTGAACCGGTAGCACCAACTGGGCAGTCTGACGAGCCAGCCCTTGCTGCTGACGCTGCTAAGGTAGTGCATCAGATCTTTGCCAACCCAGCCATACCTAGTGTTGAGGATAATGAGATCTAGTTGGCTGAGCCGGAGGGAAATGACATTGTTGGGGACACAGAGATGTCCAAGGAGCCATAGGGAGTTCTCTTCACTCCCCCCCCCCCTCTTACTCTTATTTTCCTAAGCATTAGGGACATTGCTTATTTTTATTGGGGGGGTGGGAGGGAAGGGTGGAATTTATTTGTTACATTTGGTACATTATGATCATTTGGCCCGTAATAACTTGATATTATTCTCTCTTTTCTTAGTATGTATATATATTCTCTCTCTCTCTCTCTCTCTCATTATGTAATTTCATTCTCTCTTCTGTAGTTTTTTCTTATTAGCTTCTTTATTTTTGTTTCTTTATTAGTTCTTGTTTGATTTAGTATCTTCTTTGTTTGATTTAGTAGTTTCTTTTTATGTTTTAGTAGATAATAATCCTTTGGTTTCTTAATGTCACGGTTCTTTCCAAATATAGTTGTTGTGTGAACGGGGTGACTCGTCCCAACGATGGATGGAGTGATAACCTTCTTAAGGGAATGAGTCCATTTTTGTGTTTAGGTACTACTAGTAGTAGTAATGAATAAAAAGACCTAATTAAGTCATGCTCGAAGAGTCAAACATGCTTCATTTGACACCAACACACTTAACTACGTGCTTATGGTTAGAGACATGGTTTTCAAAAGAAATAGCTCTAGTTAGTGACTTTGTGACTCTTGTGTTGACTTTTGTGATCATTGAGTGGTTTAATTGGACCATAGTTATCTTTAGACTTGAATGTGGTCATTTGTAGGCCCTCGACTCTATCCTCTTTTACAATCTAGTTGCGTGAGGGGTAAGATGAACCATGCTAGTCTAAGTATCTGTGTGAAAGGTCTAGAACTTGCCCGAATGTGTTTTAAGGCAAAATACCAAGTTTTGCTTTGTTTGAGAAGTCATTGTAGGCTTTACTTTGCCTATTTGACTTTTCTTTTTCCAACCAATGTCATTATCCCTAGTCAACCCCTTCGATCCTTTAGTCTTTCTCATTCGATAACCATGTTACAAGCCTTTATCCGTATTATTCTGGCTCTTTCTTGGCTGCTGGGCCTTCCTTAACACTCTTGTGAATCAAATGGATTTAACCGTAATCTTGGGGGGGAGAGGTGAGGAAGTTGGAAAAGATATCATGGTACAAAAGGAGAAAACAAATTATCTCTATGAGAAGAGACGGCAAGAAAAGAAAATAACAAAAAGAAAAATGCAAAAAAATGAATAAGTGAAAGAGTTGAATGGATTCAAAAAAAGGTAATGATCCCAAGCATTGAGAAGTAAAAAAGGGGAGATAAAGAATGAAATGATCAAGAAAGAGTGATGTTAAGTCTCTCTATTTCCCAAAGAAAAGAAAGTGCCTCTAAGAATTGGCAAGTGTGAGCTGCGAAATGAAAGATGGAGTGCTTAAGGAAAGGTGTAACCACTTACTCATACTATATTCGACCCTAATACAAATTCATTACATCTCGAAAGAAGTCCTATTTGATTTCAAGCCGAGTGATCTTACATTAGTAGTTATCTACATAAGGGGAAAACCTATGGTACTTGAAGCCGTACTTAAGACATTCTCTTGAGAGAGATGAGTGAGCCTTTCATAAATCTTTGGATTGAATGCTGAAATTTCTTAAGTGAGCTTAGAAAATGGAAAGTAGAGGATAAAGAGTTTGGATTCCACCATGGCCTACATGATAGAGCAAGAGTCCTTGATGAGTAAAGTCAATTCTTGAAGCTCAAATATCATATTAGAACTATGTGTGCATGAATGATTAACTTGTCACCTTGTTGATAATGCATGAGTAGTGCGGGTAATTGTTGGTCCCAACTGATGTGTTAATGGCTCAACTTTGACTTGCTGAAATGACCCTCAACTCTTGGATGTAAGGACCCGACCGGTCATTTCGAGCCCTAGTGCATCGTTCACTAGTCTGAGGCCATGAGCAACTTCATTTCAGGTATTGTGACTTTTTCGCATGGTCGGAATTTAAATTCAGGAAGATCGGAGTTAAATTTAAATGAAAACTCTCATTTGAGAAGCTTACAGTTGAAAAAATGAACTAGGAGTGGAATTTTGAGCAAACAACCTCAGAATCAGGATCTGAAGGTTCCAGCAGGTTCGTATGATGATTTTGGACCTGGGTGTATGCCCGGATTGGGTTTTGGATAACCCAGGAGCGTTTCGGCGCCTATTGTAGAAGTTAGCATTTTAGAAGGAATTTCTTAAGTTTGGCTTGAAGTTCATTTCAGTGTTATCAATGTCCATTTGGGATTCTAAGTTTGGGGATAGCTCCGTATGGTGATTCTGGAGTTGGGAGCGCAATCTGAAGTGAATTCGGAGGTCCATAGGTCATTTTGAAGCCATTTGGCTAAAGATAAAAATTTGAAGGTTTTTGAGAAGTTTGACCAGAGGTTGACTTTTTGATATCAGGGTTGAAATCCGATTCCGGAAGTTAGAGTAGGTTCGTAATATCAAATATGACTTGTGTGCAAAATTTGAGGTCAATCGGATATGATTTGATAGGTTTAAACATCGGAAATAAAAGTCAGAAAGTTCAAAGTTCATAAAGCTTGAATCGGGGTGTAATTCATGGTTTTAGCATTGTTTGTTATGATTTGAGGCCTTGAGAAAGTCCATAATGTGTTTTGGGACTGGTTAGTATAATTGGCCGGGGTCCAGGGGGCCTCGGGTGGATTCCAGATGGTTAACAGATCGATTTTCGCCTTATGAGGATTGCTGGTTTTCTGGTATAAGTGCAGCAGATTTTTACTCTATGCGATTGCATGAAGAGGTCTGCGATGGCATAGAGCAAGGGGAGAGGAGTTGGAATTTTGGCCTATGCGATCGCAGGAGGTGCAATGCGATCGTAAAGGAGGAAGGCTGGACCTTATGCGATCGCAGGCCCCTCTATGCGATCGCATAGTGCAATTTAGGAGGCAACATTTTTTTTGGCCTATGCGATCGAAGGGCTGCGGTTGCGATCGCATAGAAGGGCCGTCTGGGCAGTGTTATTTTAAATCGGGCTTTGGCTCATTTCACTTCATTTTTCTTCCATAAGAGCGATCTTGGAGCAACTTTTGAGCGTCATTTTCATCATCAAGCATGTGGTAAGTGATTTCTACTTATTTTGAGTTAAATACAAGTTTATATACAGATTTGGGCATTTGAATTAGAGTAAATATTGAGGTTTTGGTTGAAAACCTAGAAAATTATAATCTTGGATTTTAGCCACAATGTTGAGTATGGAATTAAGAGAAAATTACGTATTTGAGTTCCTAAGGTCATGGGTAAACTTTATCTTCAAAAAATTTTGGATTTCGGGCATGTGGGCCTGAGGGCATTTTGGTCATTTCATTAAACGGAGTTGGGAATTTGTATAATTTGAATTTTTAACAAGTATTTGAGCATGTTCTCATTAGTTTGTCGTTAATTGGCTAGTTTAGGAGCATTGTGCGCTGATGCAAGTCTTCGGAAGGATGTAGAAATGCCGGTTTTTAGTCTTCGGAGCGAGGTGAGTCTCCTTTCTAATCTTGTGAGGGGGAATTTAGCCCATAGGTGAAATAATTGATTATGTGCTCCTATATGTAGAGTCCGTACGTAGCTACTATATACTATTGTCCGGGTAGTTAGGACCCATCAGCATGTTATACTTGGATTAATTATGAACCCACTGATGACTTGAATTGTTTAAATCACCTTTGATTAGTACATGAATTTAAAACGAGATTAAACATCATTTCCTGAATTGTTAAACAGAGAATTGGTCTTATTTGGATAATTATTCCCCGATCTATTTGAGCATGTATATTATGTGTACCTGCGTCGCATGGACGATTTGCGAGCAGGGTGATTGTGTATCTTATGTGTACCTGCGTTGCATGGATGATTTGCGAGCAGGGTGATGGTTTATTTTATGATGACCGCATTGCATGGATGATTCGCGAGCGGGGTAATAGATGCATCTATGGTTCATGCCGTTCGACCCTCGGCAGTGTACAGTTTACATTCCTGTTGGGTCGGGCCATCGCCTCAGTGTGATTTGCGCATGTTATTTGTCGCTTGAGAATTATAGATGTGGATTTGGCCCTTCGTGGCTTGATATAAATTGATGGGATAATAAATAATAAACCTTGGAAGCCTTTGCTTAATTGTTGAAGGTGTTTACCTATTTTCGGGTTTCGCGAATTTGAACTACTTTATAAATCCATGATTTTTCTTGCATTTTTAGAATATTGTTAATTAACCTCTAGCGAGTGTCAGAGTTGTCCATCTCGTCTATACTCCTTCGAGATTAGACGGGATACTCACTGAGTACACGTTGATTACGTACTCATACTACACTTTTGTGCATTTTTTATTGCACAGGTATGTATACCTCTAGTAGCCTATTGGGCGTAGCAGCATGGATGAGGCTGAGACTAGGTGAGCTGCATTGTTCGAGGCGACCCCAGCTAGTGTAGTTCCTTTCAGCACTTTGTATCTTATTCCCTGTCCACTGTATTTCGGATATGTGTTGTATTCTATTTTCCTTATCAGTAGTTGCTCATGCACTTGTGACACCGGGTTCTGTGATGGTTTGAAGTATTGTATTAACTGTTCAACATTTAAATTTTATTTGAAACTATATCCTTTGAAATTTCTTAGCAATGAAGGAAAAAAATTCTGGATTTCAAAAGTGTTAAAATGAGATTTAATTAAGTATTTGAGTTGGCTGGCCTGACGGCGGTGTCCGGCGCCACCACGACCCTTAGTGGATTTTGGGTCGTGACAACATGGTATCAGAGCACTATGTTCTCGTCGGTCTCACGAGTCATGAGCAAGTCTAGTAGAGTGTCACGGATCGGTACGGAGACATCTTTACTTATCATCGGGAGGCTACTGGGATGTTAGGAGTACTTCCCTTCCTTGTTTCCTTATCGTGCAGTTCGATTCCTTTGAGGCTTATGCCTTTGATTCCTTTCCACTCAATCTTACACGAGCGCTTTTTATAAATCGAAAGTTGAAGGATTGAAATGGCACTGCAGATGTGGTGCGGGATGATTCCCCTGATATAGTTGATTTGACTATCATGGTCGCCTTATGGAAGGATATTCCATTGTTTCAGCTCAGTAACAGGACTTTTAAGAGCCTTGACGCTAGGCATAGGTTGCCATAATGCTTATGAGAGATTATCTTGCAGTATTGTTGTGATGGTAGGGTATTTTCCCACGTGGCGGGGTAGTGAATGAATTGAAGGGAGGTTTACTCAGTATGTAATCAAAAGGATTCAGTATTTTATTCCCAATCGGGGAAAAGGCAGTCGGACTAAAAATGGTCAGGTGTGGGCTGGTGGAAGTAATGAGGCTTGGTAATTGCAAGCGTGGTGGAGTTCTCCTCTATATGGGGGTGTTGTCATCCTAATTGAACGCTTCAAGCTTGTCAGTGTTATGATCTGCTACAATTCGCCTTGGGGCAAGATATTGTGAAATAGTATTAAAGATACAACTGTCAGATATCACATGATGCGGTGGTTTAAGATCGAATCAGAATTTCTAATGTTGACGGCTCGATAAAGATGACCTTTGGAAAGGTTTAAAGTTAGTAGCAATAGTGGGTTCAAGTTCCACGAAGATAGATTTTATTTGAGGCAATAATTGAGCTGCAAAGTATGAGGAAGGACATGTGGGAAGTGCTAGGCGATGTTTAAAATTTCTAGAAGGCCAAGTATGCGAAGGAAGGTCGAGTGACCGGTTAAGGAGATGAGTTCCGCCAAAGTGGGAGAGTGGAGAGGGTTGCATATGGGCTTTGTAGTAGGAAGACTGCGCGCCTTAAAGAGAGTTTGGATCAAATTGGGTATTTTCATGATTGGTGATTGAACCCTGCGGGTATGATGTGAAGTATGGGCTATTATGCGGCAAAAAAATGATATGGTGGAAAGGATATGCTTGAAATGGAGGAGGGTGCAACATAACCCTGAATTTGGAAGGATGTTGCCACGCATTTAATTGATGTCCACGAGGGGTGAATGGAATTGTGCAACTGGAAAGTGAGCTCGAACTTAGGATGGGCTATTGGTGTCATAGTGAATGTACCTCGTGCATCGGCGTGGGAAGATGTCGGGAGGTGATTCCCCTAGGTGGGTAATTCCCTATGAGCAGATTAGCGGTCGTGTGGTTGGAGAAGCTTCTGCAAGGAATTATATTGGCTGATTCAACAAAGAGATCAGTCATGCAAATATGGATGAAGACTTAGAATATGAAAGATGGGGATTTACAGGAAGATCCCGAGAGATTTTGATAATTGGTGGAGCGAGGTTAAGTCAATAAGAGGTTAAAAGGTCGGGCGAACTCAAGAATGGTGAAATGATGGCTTCAAGATAAGTGGGAGAGTCCCACCACTTATGATTGGGCTGTATGATTAACTACTTGCGTGATTTCTGGTTATTAGCATATTGATGGATTAATCCAGCTACGAGAAAAGACCATAAGTAGTAAATTGAGCGGAGGAATCATTAAGGATGTGCTATGGTTAGCCTTCTTGGCTCACGTTCCGACTTGGAAAAAAGTTCAGGATTTATGCTTGGTATAGATACAGGCTTCAGAGGAAGTGATTTCACTGGGTGCTTCGCTGAGAGAGTATTCATGTGTTATAAGAATTATGGAGTGAATTATATTTGGGACCAAGTCAGAGCGGGTGGCTCTCAGCAACGGTCCTAGTGGAACTCAAAATATAAAGTGTGGTACCTAATGATTTCAAGCCTATAAGTACAACTTAGAATCAAGCTCTGTAGCAGCTTATAAGAAGGAGCCCAGAATGTTCTATGATGTGTTACCTTGTGGTGTAGCATTTGAGAAATGTGAAATAATTCGTGAGATTTGAGACAACATGGTCTCTCTATTCAAGGTCATTCGAGGTGAGTGTAGAGGGACTATGTTATGTGTTGAAGAGAGTTAGTATTAATTCCAAAGCAATCAAGGATAAATTGGAAGGAAAGAGATTGATTAGCCACAGTTGAATTTGGCATGTTGGGGTCTGTGATCCGTTCATTCGCGTGATCGAGTTATGCATTTGATTTGTGGCGGTACGTGTGAGGTTCGTCGGCCGCCGTAATCGATAACATTATAAACCATTCTACTGTTGTGGCTTGTTATGTGGAAGCAGATTCCGGAAGGGCTGGTGGCTTGGACTACTACTTGCAGATTTGCATATTCTACGGTTATGTGAATTTACCTGTGTGTTGCTATGATTCTCCCGAAGTGAGTTAAGTGAAAAGTTTGCATATGATGAAGTGTTAAAATATTAATAATTTCGGAGTTATAATGAAAAAAATCGTGTTCTATCGTATGTTGGCACGTTGGGTGCAGTGAGTAGCATGGCAATACGAAGTGAGGATCAAGGTTGCAGTTCAGTGTTCACAAGGATGTCAGGGGCTCGGATGAGCAAGGAAAGGGTTGAATGATTAAAGTAAGTTGGTATTGTATTCAGCGTCACTTGAGATCGATGTGTTGTGAAAGAGGTTTTGCATCCTGGTTAAGGATTCATGATTGCTTTTCAGCGTTAGTGCGGACCCGTTATTCATTTCGGAAGATTGTGGGAGCGTGTCCCACGGGAAGATTGTATAAGTGTGACATGTAGTCACTTGATTGGCTAAAGATTTAAACCAAGTATGGGGATTGTGGTAATATCATTGATTTGAGAATTTAGGCCTGGAGAGCACTTTGTTTATTGAGTTACGAACTGAGGAGGTTGCTCCGGTTGTGACGATTATTCTTGTGTGTTATGAGGAGAGGGAATTAGTATGGACCTTTGAAAGGTCATTGGCTTAATTTGATATGGTCAGAAATCGGCTTGAGGTCGGTGGATGGGTTTAAATGAGAACATGGGCTCTATGAAAGGCCAGTTGTGTTCATTTCAGTAATGCGCTCCTTATGGAGTAGTCAGGGTGTCATCTCGTTGTCAGATATTTCATGAAGTGATACATTGCGCCGTGTGAGTTGTGAGACGGCTTGGTAAATTTTTATATGTTGAGGCTCCGCATGGCGATGATGTTATATGAGCCAGATGGCTCTTGAGATTCAGATTGTATATCGTACCTCAGTTGTGCTTGAGTTTTATAGCTTATTGCGCTATATGTCCCCTCAGGGATGGCATTATGCACTTAGCGTGCTTGTGACCTAGATTTGGTACTTTATTGCAATGAGCAAATTAGCTCGATGTGCATCTCCTTATGTGAGTTCTACGTGTGGATCGGGTGGCACGCCGCCATGGTTATATTGTGAGGATCGGGTGGCACGCCGCCATAGTTATATTGTGAGGATCGGATGGCACGCCGCCATGGCTATGCTGTGTGGATCGGGTTGCTCGCCGCAATAGTATGATGTTGAGTGTAGTTTTCTATATGCTAATTTTGTATGTCCTGATTCCTATTTTCTAATGAAAGTCCGTAGTAGTGCAGGAGTTAGGTAATTCCTTCCAGAGTTCGGTTTCCTGTTTGTGTTATGTTCGGATTGGTGGCCTATTGGCAAATTGTGGTATCATATGAGACTTGTGATCGCATTCAGAGTGGCTTATTTCCTAAGCAGTTCTTACTGGGTAAGATGAGAGCGTGGGATTTAGGATCCGTGCAATCTGATTATATGAAGTATATTAAGGAACGAAGATCATTATTTGGTTCAGAATGTGGTAATGTTTCTTGTCAGGAGTATAGACTCGATGATTGGTTGACTCGGTAGTTAATTATGAATTTCGGCATCTCATCCGTCGTGGCGGTATTGTAATAGTTAGAGTAAGACCTATGTAGATCATGAGGTGCAATGGGAGCATCGGATTCATGCAATTTCGATTAATTCAAACAGAAATATTATTGTGGACCTATGAGTAAAGTGATGCAAAGTTTGAATTCAACGGAGTTATGCAGTCATGTTTGAGTACAGCGTATAGTGATTGATACGGTGATCGTATGTTGGAAACAGGCCTGTCATATAATTCCAGATGTTGGAATTGGGCTCTAAGGCTTATTTTCCTAAATTAAAGGGAATATCTTCAGAATTTATCAAGCCAATGTGCTCAACTAAGTTGTGGTAGCACGGGGAGGTGCATGAGAAGTTAAACATCAATTTCAGACTACTTCAGTATAGTTCTCAGCACGTTCGAGGACGAACCTATGTTTAAGTAGGAGAGAATGTAACGACCCGACCGTTCGTTTCGAGCCCTAGCGTGTCGTTCAGTAGTATGAGGCCATGAGCAGCTTCATTTCAGGTATTGTGACTTGTTCGCAAGGTCGGAATTTAAATTCAGGAAGATCGGAGTTAAATTTAAATAAAAACTCTCATTTGAGAAGCTTAAAGTTGAAAGAATAAACTAGAAGTGAAATTTTGAGTAAAAAACATCAGAATCAGGATCTGAAGGTTCCAGCAGGTTCGTATGATGATTTTGGACTTGGGAGTATGCCCGTATTGGGTTTTGGATAACCCGGGAACGTTTTGGCGCCTATTGTGGAAGTTAGCATTTTAGAAGAAATTTCTTAAGTTTGGCTTGAAGTACATTTCAGTGTTATCGATGTCCGTTTGGGATTTCGAGTTTGGGGATAGCTCCGTATGGTGATTCTGGAGTTGGGAGCGCGATCGGAAGTGAATTTGGAGGTCCGTAGGTCATTTTGAAGCTATTTGGCTAAAGATAGAAATTTGAAGGTTTTTGAGAAGTTTGACCGGAGGTTGACTTTTTGATATCAGGGTCGGAATCCTATTCCGGAAGTTGGAGTAGGTTCGTAATGTCAAATATGACTTGTGTGCAAAATTTAAGGTCAATCAGATATGATTTGATAGGTTTAAACGTCGGAAATAGAAGTCGGAAAGTTCAAAGTTCATAAAGCTTGAATCGGGGTGTAATTCATGGTTTTAGCGTTGTTTGTTATGATTTGAGGCCTTGAGCAAGTCATTAATGTGTTTTGGGACTGGTTGGTATTATTGGTCGGGGTCCCGGGGGCCTCGGGTGGATTCCGGATGATTAACGGATCGATTTTTGCCTTGTGAGGATTGCTGGTTTTCTAGTATAAGTGCAACAGTTTTTTACTCTATACGATCGCATGAGGAGGTCTGCGATGGCATAGAGAAAGGGGAGAGGAGTTGGAATTTTGTCCAATGCGATCGTAGGAGGGGAAATGCGATCGCATAGGAGGAAGGCTAGACCTTATGCGATCGCAGGCCCCTCTATGCGATCGCATAGTGCAATTTGGGAGGCAGCATTTTTTTTGGCCTATGCGATCGCAGTGTTATTTTAAATCGGGTTTTGTCTCATTTCACTTCATTTTTCTTCCATGGGAGCGATCTTGGAGCAACTTTTGAGCGTTCATTTTCATCATCAAGCATGGGGTAAGTGATTTCTACTGATTTTGAGTTAAATACAAGTTTATATACGGATTTAGGCATTTAAATTAGTGTAAATATTGAGGATTTGGTTGAAAACCTAGAAAATTATAATCTTGGATTTTAGCCACGATTTTGAGTATGGAATTAAGAAAAAATTACGTATTTGAGTTCCTAAGGTCATGGGTAACCTTTATCTTCGAAAATATTTGGATTCCGGGCATGTGGGCCTGAGGACATTTTGGTCATTTCACTAAACGGAGTTGGGAATTTGCATAAGTTGAATTATTAACAAGTATTTGAGCATGTTCTCATTAGTTTGTCGTTAATTGGCTAGTTTTGGAGCATTGTGCGTTGGTGCAAGACTTCGGAAGGATGTAGAAATGCCGGTTATGAGTCTTCGGAGCGAGGTGAGTCTCCTTTCTAATCTTGTGATGGAGAATTTACCCCATAGGTGAAATAATTGATTATGTGCTCCTATATGTGGAGGCTACGTACGCACGAGGTGACGAGAGTCCTTGCGTAGCTACTATTATGCTATTGTGCGGGTAGTTAGGACCCATCAGCATGTTATACTTGGATTAATTATGAACCCATTGATGACTTGAATTGTTTAAATCACCTTTGATTAGTACATGAATTTAAAACGAGATTAAACATCATTTCCTGAATTGTTAAACAGAGAATTGGTCTTATTTGGATAATTATTCCCCGATCTATTTGAGCATGTATATTATGTGTACCTGCATCGCATGGATGATTCGCGAGCAAGGTGATTGTGTATCTTATGTGTACCTGCGTCGCATGGATGATTCGTGAGCAGGGTGATGGTTTATTTTATGTTGACCGCGTCGCATGAATGATTCGCGAGTGGGGTAATAGATGCATCTATGGTTCGTGCCGTTCAACCCTTGGCAGTGCACAGGTTACATTCCTGTTGGACCGGACCGTCGCCTCAGTGTGATTTGCGCATGTTATTTGTCACTTCGAGAATTGTATATATGGATTTGGCCCTTCGTGGCTTGATATAAATTAATGAGATAATAAATAATAAACCTTGGATGCCCTTGATTAATTGTTGAAGGTGTTTACCTATTTTCGGGCTTCGCGAATTTGAACTACTTTATAAATCCATAATTTTCCTTGCATTTCTAGAATATTGTTAGTTGACCTCTAGTGAGTGTCGGAGTTGGCCATCTCGTCTCTACTCCTTCGATATTAGACGGGATACTCACTGAGTACACGGTAATTACGTACTCATACTACACTTTTGTGCATTTTTTGTTGCACAAGTATGTATACCTCTAGCAGCCTATTGGGCGTAGAAGCATGGATGACGCTAGGACTAGGTGTGCTTCATTGTTTGAGGCGACCCGCAACTAGTGTAGTTCCTTTCAGCACTTTATATCGTATTCCCTGTCCACTGTATTTCGAACATGTGTTGTATTCTATTTTCCTTATCAGTAGTTGCTCATGCACTTGTGACACCGGGTTCTGGGATGGTTTGAAGTTTTGTATTAACTGTTCAACATTTAAATTTGATTTGAAACTATATCCTTTGAAATTTCTTAGCAATGAAGGAAAAAAATCCTGGATTTCAAAAGTGTTAAAATGAGATTTAATTAAGTATTTGAGTTAGTTGGCCTGACGGCGGTGCCCGACGCCACCACGACCCTTAGTGGATTTTGGGTCGTGACATTGGAAGTGGGAACTAATTTATTTTCTTGAGGACAAGCAAAGACTTAAGCTTAGGGGAATTGATAAGTAGGGATTTTGACTGCTTATTAGCACCTTTTTGATCTTATCTTAGTCCGAAAATATCGAATTGTGTTCCCAAAACTAATAAAATCGTGCAAATTGCAAGAATGCTGGAAGTTTTTTCTCCCATGATGAATTCGACTCAAAAAGGAGCCTTCCAAAGCACAAGACAATAAAGCGCACAGAAGCATAGTATGGTCCGTAGAATTCCATCTACAACCGCAAACAAAGAAGCAAACCCTAACATGATTTTCAACAATGTGCGGTCGTAGAGCTTTCACTAACAGATTCAAAGTTCAGAGAATATGCAAAAAAACCAAGTCCTGAATCACTTGTGAAGTGCATACCACACAAGAATTGTGCGGCCACAGAAGATTGCCTCGCTGCTGTAGTCCAGAAATGTGCGGCCGCAGAACTTACATTCCTGCCAGCTGAAGAACTCTGTGGACGGATATGGAATTGTGCAGCCGCAGAACCTCTCGAAGGGCATTTTTGTCCATAATTTTTGGCCCTATATATCAGAAGAAGATCTAGGGGTCAAAGGAGACCCATGTCTATAAGAAGATAGCCTGGAGGAACTACTTTGAGAAGTAGAACTGCGAGTAGATAATGAACCAAGGCTGTGTATATCCCTGAGTGGGTTCACATACCCGTATGCTTCATATTCTAATGGGATTGGGCTAAACGAGTCAGTAACACTCTTATGGGATCGGGTCGTTCGCCTCGACAGGATTATTGTAACGCACTCTTAGGGATCGGGATGAACACCTCAACAACACTCTTATGGGATCGGGGTGAATGCCTCAGCAACACTCCTATAGGATCGGGCTATTCGCCTCAGCAGGATAAGTAATACACTTTTATGATCGGGTCGTTCTCCTCGGCAGTATCATGTATCATATTCTTATGGATTCAGGCGGTTCGCCTCGACATTTCTATAAAACCATTTTATGGAATCAGGCTGCTCGCCTCAGCAAAATTGTGTGAAATACATGATAAGAAGTCTGCGTATTCATGAATTTTTCAAATATGATATGTGACCGTTGATTTGGTATTGAACATTACGTGCTCCATTTAAGAGGTATCCGGTATTTGACTACTTTGTGTTTATTGTTCAGCTGTAGGCAGTATTATTTGCCGATACCTGTACTCATTGTTATCTACCATGTTTCATATTTGCCTACTTTACTATAGTTGATTTGCTGGACCACTAGTAAGTACCAATATCGACCTCTCGTCACTACCTCTTCAGGGTTAGACTAGATACTTACTGGGTATACATTAATTTATGTACTCATACTGCACTTCTACACTAAATGTGCAGGATGTAACAGGTTCATTTAATGGTCACATGGGCGGGGAGGCACAGCTACTGAGGGGACTCTATGGTGAGTTGTATTATATGCCACGATTCGCATCACACAGGTTTTCCATCATAAGTATTTACCTTATTCTATTTATCTTGTATTCCAGACATATGATGTATTGTTATTGTACTTCCTAGTAGATGCTCACGCACTTATGATATCGATTTTTGAGGTGTTCTAGAATTTGTGTGTAGTTGCTTACATTGACATACTTTTACTTTGTATTTCATTGAAATTGTACGTACCTACTACTTTTATTGCATTGATCTCTCTATCTAATAATATTCGTGATTTCAAAAAATAATAAAATAAATAATTAAGCTGATAATTCACCGTTGGTTTGTTGTTAGGGGCCATCACGATTTATAGTGGATTTTGGATTGTGAGAGTAATACGATAGAAATGAGAAGTATAGGGAGGGAGTATACATGGACTAAGAATACCATTCACGACAAGATATATAGAGGAATAGTTAATGCTGAATAGATGACAATGTTTGCCCAGGTAGATATGGTGGTTATGGAACCAAATTTCACCGATCATTGTCCTTTATGCATTACAATGGCTTAGATATAGAGGAATCGACTTATTCTTTTTAGGTTCTTTAACTACATTGCAGAACACAAAGATTTTGGTAAGAAGGATGGGAGTAACTTGTACAGGGAAGTCATATGGACTCTGTATGGGCTACTCCAAAAATAGTGAAACAAGAAATAAACCAATTGGCTTATCATTCGGTACATGGGATTAACGTAAAGGTGGATACTACCATAATATAGCTGCTAGAAGTCCAGGATCAAATAATCAACAAGTATAATGATCTCTTTGCATAGGAAAAGGAACTAAGATAACAACCAGAGAAGTGAGTACTTATTGAGGAAATTATAGCAAAGCAAAAGTCAAAAAATCAATGGCTTAAATTGGGGGACTCTAATACATCTTTCTTTTATGCTTCAATAAAGAATAAATTGCACAAAATAAGATCAGTAATCTTGTATCTAGCAGAGGGATCTGATACAATCAGAGAAAGCTATAAACAATGAGATTATGGGCTTTTATAAACAACTATTAGGTTCTGCTTCCAGTCAAATACCTACCATCAATCCCAAGATAATGCATAAGATACCCTCCTTGAATAAAGGCATGCAAAAACAACTAATAGAACCTGTGACAAAATAGGAGTAACAACAGCTTTGAAAGATATTGATGATTAAAAAGCTCATGAATGTAATGGTTTTAATGACTTGTTCTTCAAAAAACCTTGAAGTATAATTGTAAATGAGGTAAGCAATGCTATTCTGCATTTCTTCCATACTATTGAGCTCTATAAAGCCATAAATTGTACCTTTGTCACAATCATTCCAAACATTAAGAACCCAACCTCTATTAAACAGTTTAGGCCTATCTTCTATTGTATTGTCCTCTACAAAATCATTGCTAAGATCTTAACTAAGAGGCTACAGGGGGTCATAGATATCTTAGTCAATCAAAGTCAGTCTGCTTTTGTTCCTAGTAGGCTCATTACTGATATCATCATTCTTAGTCATGAATTAGTCAAGGGCTATGGAGGAAAGGGAATTTCACCTAGATACATGCTTAAAGTTGATATGCTGAAAGCATACGATTCGGTTGATTGGCCCTTCTTAAAATAAATCCTCACTAGTTGGAACTTTCCAGTCAAGTTTGTGGATTGGATAATGACTTGTGTAAGTAGTGTTTCTTATTCTTTTCTAATCAATGGGCAACCAAGGCTACCTTGCCTTCTAAGAGAGGTCCGAGGCAATTGCATTCCCTATCCTCTTTTCTCTTTGTGCTTGTCATGGAGTATCTAAACAGACCGTTAAAAAACTTTGAGGCATAACCCTGACTTCAACTTTCATCCAAAGTGTTCCAAATTGCAAATCTATCTATATCTATCTATACTATATTAAAAGTGGGAACCCTGAAATCAAAAAGTTAAATTACTTAAATACCATTTTACTTAACCTATTTTATTTTAAGAAAAAACTATATATCGTATAAATTGTTTAATCAACGAAAAAATAAAATAACTAAACCTAAACACCCCTTCATTAATAGTTACAACCATTTAGATGCATATCCTTAATATATATACCTATTAGCATGTATCAACAAGATTCCATCATAACATGAAAAATAATAAAGAGCCTTAATCTATAAAAACAACTCTTCGAGATTTCTTTCTCGGCGCACGTTAAGCAAGGTCTACTAACTTGCACTGGTGGAGATGGCGAGACAGAGGAAGAAGAACTCCATAGATAAGGAATCGAACATAGATGAGGAAGATAAGGCAGATGATGAAAATACCAGACAAGTTACACCAGAGACGGGGATTCCCCAAGCTCTAGACTCGACGTAACTGTTCCATTGGATGAAAGGCATGGGGAGTGCACCAATTGTTCTGCATGGAAAAGAGAGGAAAAAATCGGAGGAGCCGATGGCAATTCAAGCACAAGCAGCTCTGATAGCTAAGACTCCTGCAGATCCTGCACCAAATTAGATGGAAATGGTGAAAGCGGCTACGAAACTTATGTTCTCAAATCAGAGGCCAAATTTTGTGGGAACAGAGACAAAATTAGCAGAAGTGGTTAAAGGAAACAGATCTCAATGACAGGGGATGCAATTGGAGTATTATCCCCCAATTATCAAGGAATGAGTAAAGATGGTTTGACTGAATCAAATTGAAGTCAAAGAGCACATTCAGAAATGGCAAGCACCGCTAATTGGGTATGTATTGGGAGAAAATCCATCATTTAAAGATATGCTTAAGTTTGTGTATGGTGTGTGGAACTTTGTAGCAACTCCACAAGTTTTTCTTTACGATGATGGATATTTTGTTTTCAAATTTGTATCTGAAGATGATAAGAAGCTAGTTATTCAGAGAGGACCATACACCTTTAATAATCAACCAATGATATTGAAGCAATGGGAACCTAAATTTCAAATGAGTAAGGAGAAAATCAGGAATATTCCAGTTTGGGTGATATTCCCAGGGCTACCGGTATAGTATTGGACAAAGGAAAATTTAGGTCGAATAGCAAGCTGTACTGGAAAACCTATATGCTCTGATTGGTTAACAGAATAAGGTGAAAGAATTTCTTATGCTAGGATGTTGATTGAAATGGATATATCACAGGAGTTACCAAATGTATAGGTAATGGAGGAGGAAGAGGGTATACACAGGGAACAAGAAATAGAGTATGAGTTGAAACCAGATTTTTGTGAAGCTTGCTTTCAAATAGGCAAACATGAAGTCAATTGTGAAAAAGCCCCAATCAAGAAACAAAAATACAGAGAGGAGAAACATGATAGACAAGCTAGAAGGAAGCAACAAAAGAAGATGCAATGGAAAGTAAAGGCCACAGTGGATCAAAGTGAAACAACAAAGGTGCAGAAAAAAGCAATATCACAAGATAAGGAGATGAATGATCAGGCGAAGGAACAAAAAGAAAATCAGAACAAGGAAACTCAGGAGGAGAATTTTCAGCCACAACAAAGATCTAAAGGAAACCAAAGATGAAGGTAAACAACAACAAAGTATTGGCTAGTCATGAGATAGAAAAGTTGTTAATGACTAACAGATACAGTATATTGAAAATACAAGAGCCTAGCAGCACCGTAAGAATGGCTGAAGGGATTGACCTCAATGAGGAAAATCCCCCATGATAATAAGTGCATAGAATATAAGAGGGCTGGATAAGCCCTATAAGCAGAGAGAACTCAAGGCCTATATGCTGAAAAATAATATTACTCTACTAGGCTACCTTGAGACAAAGATAAAGTCTAGGAGTGTTAGTAAAGTTAAAAGAAAATTTGGAAAAGACTGGCAGATATTTTCAGATGAACAGATAAATCCTATTGGTAGACTATGGGTATTCTGGAAAGATGCTAAGGTGCAAGTCAACATCCCGATGGTCACTAATCAAGTTATTCATTGTCAAGTGAAGGATAAGGGATCCCAATTTGAATGTTGCATTACATTTTTGTATGACAAGAACAAGTTGCATGAAAGGAAGGAGTTATGGGATCAACTAAGGAGGATTTATAGTACAATGCAAGAGTCTTGTTGGTGTAGGAGACTTTAATAGTGTTCTATCTGCCAATGATAGAATAAATGGTTAGCCTATTCATCAAAATGAGATAGTAGATTTTCAGAATTGTATAAAGGATATTGGAGTGGGGCAATTGAACAGAAAGGGTGTCAGTGGTCGTGATGCAACAAAAGAGATGCTGGAGAAAGAATATATAGTAACATTGACTGAGTGTTTGGGGAATGCATCTTCGTTTACTAAATATAGTAGCTTAGAAGCAATGTATGAGGTACCAGGTATTTCTGATCACTCTCCTATTGAGATAAATACTAAGGTGGTAAGAAGCTACTTGAAAAAACCTTTTAGGCTATACAATGTACTGCTATACCAAAAGGAATTTCAAGAGAGTGTGCAAGAGATATGGAACCAAAGAATTGAAGGGCATACTACGCATTCCATATGGATAAAACTACTAAGAATAGAAGGTAGAGCAAGGTTGATGAATAAAGAAATGAACTCATCACAAAAGAAGGCCGAGAAAATCATAATGGAGTTACAGAATATACAAAGGTAGATTGATAATGATCCTCTAAATCAGTAGCTAATTGACCAAGAAAAGGAAATGATAATGCAAGCAGAGAAATGGGAAAGAATAAATGAACAAGTGTTAAGACAAAAATCTAGAGCAGTGTGGATAAAAGCAGGTAAAAGAAATTCAAAATTCTTTCATGCTCAGTTAAAGAACAGACAGGCTAGAAATAGAATTGCTTCCATTTGTAATGAGCATGGAGAAAGAGTAGCAGAACCAAAGCAGATTGAAGAAGAGTTCAAAAGCTTCTTTCAGAACTTACTGGGCAGTGCAGCAACTGAACTACCATGCATAGATGTGGACATAGCTAGGAATGGACACTGTCTCAAAAAAGAGCAACAGAAGATACTGAGTTATAAAGTGACTAGAGAAGACGTAGATAAAGCAATGAAGGAGTTACCAAATGACAAAGCACCAGGGAAAGATGGTTTTACTGCAGAATTTTTTAAGGAATATTGGTCTAAATTGGTGTTGAGATCAGAACAGCTGTATTAGAATTCTTTAGCAATGGGAAACTATTGAAGAGTGTTAACTGTACAACATTAACACTGATTCCAAAGGTAGCCAGCCCAAATTCAGTCAAAGAGTTTAGACCTATTGCATGCTGCACAACTATATACAAAATCATATCAAGAATCATCACAGCAAAACTGAAATTGGTGGTAGACTCAATTGTAGAAGAATCACAGTCAGCTTTTGTCTAAGGAAGGAACATATTGGATAATTTGATCATAGCACATAAGCTGGTAAAATGGTACAATAAAAAGGGAGTGTCACCAAGATGTTGTATCAAAATAGATATCAGGAAAGCCTATGACTCCGTCGAATGGCCTTTTCTTAGAATGATATTGATAGAGTATGGTATGCTTGTGAAGTTTGTGGAGCTGATTACGGTATGTGTATCTACTGTTAGTTACTCTCTGATCCTAAACGGAGGTTTAACAAACAGATTTCAAGAGAAGAAAGGGCTAAGGCAAGGAGACCCAACGTCTCCTTATCTTTTTGTGCTTGTAATGGAGTATTTGAATAGAGCTCTAAAGAAGTTAAAAGGCAATCCAGACTTCAATCATCATCCAAGGTGTTCTAGGAATAACATTACTCACATTAGTTTTGCAGATGATTTAATTCTTTGTTCCCGAGCAGATGAGGTGTCTATCAAATTGATGCTGAAAAGTTTCAACCACTTCTCAAAGGTATCAGGGTTGAAGGCCAATCTAGAGAAAAGTGCCCTATATATTGCAGGTGTTACAAAGGAATTCAAGGAGAGGATACTGGATGAAATGCAGTTTACTTTAGGGGAATTGCCATTTCGATATCTTGGTGTTCCTCTTTCTTCAAACAAGCTATCAGTGCAGCAGTGTATGCCCTTGATCGAAAAGATAACAGCAAGGATAAACTGTTGGACAACAAAATGGTTATCATATACTGGAAGGCTCCAATTACTGAAAAGTGTGATATTTGAGATGCAAACGTACTGGGCACAAGTATTTTTATTGCCAAAGAAGATACTCAAGATGATTGTTACTGTGTGTAGAACCTTTCTGTGGACAGGAAAAAGTGATCTTTCAAGGAGAGCATTGGTAGCATGGGACACAACATATATGCCATTATCAGCAGGGGGTTAAATATTTTGGATATTTATGTATGGAACAAAGCTGCATTATGCAAACTGTTATGGTAATGGACACTCCTAAACAAGCATGCTGGATTGTGAAAAAAATCTTTGATACTAGGCAATGGTTTCTGGAAAAACACTCAAGAAATGAGCTGGAGCAATACCAAAGAAATGGTAAGTTTAACATAAAAAAACTATACATTGCGATGAAACCTCCGTTCCAGAAGGTTTGGTGGAAGAAGATTACAGCAGGATCGAAAGCAATACCTAAGCATATATTCATTATTTGGTTAGCACTTCAAAGGAAACTAGCCACAATGGACAGACTAAGAAGATGGGGCATTATAGTTGATAATGAATATGTTTTATGTGATACAAATGAGGAAGAATCAATGGAGCATTTATGGTTTGGATGCAGATATGCCAAAACAATATGGTCTGAACTGTTACATTGGCTGAATGAAAACCATCAGATTGGTACTTGGGAGGATGAGATTAAATGGATGACGAGCAGAAATCCAAGCAGAACCAGTGGAGAAATACTCGTGTTCCTGTTCACAACCATGGTGTATCATGTTTGGACAGAGAGGAACAACAGAAGATTCCAAGAAAAATCAATAGAAGCCAGGCAGAAAATCAAAGACATAGTGGTAGAACTGCATCTGGCTTGACAGAATGAAAAGAAATGGCAGAAAGAATTAGCAAGACTAAAGAATTATCCGAGTATAGTATAGAATGAGTACAGTAAGTGAATGATAGATGCGTAAACAGAAGTGATAGTTAAGAATGTTCAGAAATGTAATAGATAGAATCTAGTTCTAGAGTCAAAAAAACAACTAGCGGATGTAAATATTATTTTTTGGTTAAATAAAGTTTAAGCATTTAACCAAAAAACATGAATTCCATTATGAATTGTTATCGTGGGTACCATTTTCTTATGCTTTTGCGTTAGGTGCCAACAATGAAATTAGTTAATAGTTCGAATTAAATTTTTATTAACAGAATAAGGGTGATCGGCATTCTATTCCTCTTCATAAGTAAACTTATTATTTTTTTCCCTTTAATGCTATCAGGAACAAATTATCTAACTTCCTGTTTTATTTTCATTATCTTGCTTAACGCTTACAAACACTCCAACCCAACCTTCATTCTTCTTCCGAAGGGTCACAACCAGTCAAATAATTATCTTATCACTTCAAAAAGAATGTTATTCTAGAGGAGTTTTATTCAATTTTTCAAAATTTTCCAAAATTAACTTGAAATTTTCTATTAGACCAAGCTATGATTGGCGCAGATACAAGTGATTGAGGCCTACTTAAAGGGCAAGTTTTATGCAATTTCTTATAGATTTCTTGTTCTGTACATAAGATCGATGAAGGTTAATAAGTTGATGAATATATATAATTTCAAAGAAATAATACTATATTCTGATTTGAAAATAGGAATAATTCACATAAGGTTCTTCCGAAACCGATTGATATATTGTGGGAGGAACAATATAAGATTTTATGCAACTCCCATTGACGGTATAAAATTTGATACAACGAACCATTTGAAATGATTTATACTAACATTGCAAAGAATTTGAAAATGATATTTCTATTCAAAAATTTTATAACGTTTTTTATTTTTGGAAGAGACGACAGAAATTTTAGTAACGATACTATATCTTTGCTAACTCTTTAGGAATTTATGAATTATTCTTTGTACATAATTATTAGATATTTATAATTAATTTTAGTCTCATGCTTTTTAGATGTAGTTTGCATGTTAGAAACAGTAAACCGCTTATTGGAGAAGAACCAAGCAGGGGAAAAGAGATAATAGACGTTATATGTGAAATATAAGTTAAAATTGCACAAACGTACAAGAAAAATTGTTCATTTGACGTACTAAATAGATAAGCTTATGTAATTTATGCAATTTATAATTTTAAATACATAGGTATGATCATACAAATGTATGTACTTTTATGGGGAGATTTTGGTGAAACTGACAGTGAATTTAATATATGTATGTGTGTGTAAATGACATTCCATCATCATGATCTCGACAAATCATGAAATCACGGTACGATGATACATATTGATCATTTGTAAAGTTTTTGTAATTTATTCTTTCATTCACAATTTAAGTTAAGGCTTTGGTTTAATATTCTTGATATTATTTTACAATATCATAGACCACATGATTCGGTGCACGTGCAAAACGCGTACCGAAAGACTAGTACTAAATTAAAAGCATGAATCCTTGAACTTAAAAGTCAAATTACATATTTACCCTTTAGTTTAAAAAAACAAAGACCAATCGCTTCAACGCGTGTTTTGAAGACTAAATAATGAATCGTGGCAATTTTTGGTTTTGAAGAAAGTATCTCTGCTTGGAAGCCTGAAAAGTCTCCATGCTACAAACGTTGCACTTACTTTTCTGATGGGGTACGTTCACTTAATTGGTAGACTCATATGAGAAGTTAAACCGTGTGAACATTGGAATTAAACTTGTTTGGAAAACTAACTCGATCGAAGCAGGCTCTTAAAAGTAAGTCCGCAATATTTAATATCAGTGTGATATGGCTCCAAGTTCGGAATATACCGTAAACAAAATCTCTCTCTTCTCTATAAATTATTTTTTGAACAACGAAATTCATAACATAAAAGGGGGTTAAATGCTAAAAAAACCGATTCTAATTCTATATATTCTTTCTTATTTTTATGCCTTTAGATCAGCGAAAAGATCAATTGTCGAATCCATTTATTTTTCTGGTATTCAAGCAGGTTGGAATATGTATTATTATAATAATGGTAGAAATGGAATCATTTTTTTTTATAATTCTATACAAAATCCTATAACTTAATTAATAAGTCTAAGTAGCATAAGTCTATTTCTAGGGATGTTTTATAAATTTCTTTCCATTTGTATCTGTTGAAAATTCCAATGAATTTCAATTCAATTTAAGTAGAAAATTCTCTTTCATCATCATACAATTTGATAGTTTCAGGGGACTCTATCTTGGATATCCTATGAGGTTGGTAACAGAATATATGACATGCTTTGAGAGTGACATCTAATGTTTCAATTCCAGAAAATGACAGAACATTTATAAGCCGTTGCTCCGTGAAAATTTGACAACGGGAACGGAAGAGAGGGGTGGAATTGTGCTACAAGAATTGTAGTACTATATTTGTTACTACTGTTGTGTGTTCTGGAATAATGCTCAAAAATTATTTTGTGCGACAAGAGGATGAGCACAATAGTAATCGAAAAGGAGATTAATTTGGTACGTGGATGAAGGCTGAGAATTATGTGTTTGATGCAATTGTAATTTTTGAACTAAAAAAACTCTCGAGGGAAGCGAATTTTAGAACTGTCTGAGAAATTTATAATATTCTTGAATAAAAATAAAAATTAACTGGAGTGCAGATCATGGTAACTTTCACTAATTAATCAATGAGTTACAATCTGAAAGAATTAATGAGTAAGTTGGCAAACAACATAATGCTGCCTAGATATGTTAATGGGATTCTGATCGTGCCAAACTAGAAGATGGTTCAGGAAGCGAGTGACAAATCTGCTTTAGTTTTAGTTTCTTTACTCATGCTTATATTATTATCTATTCTTTGCACTACAAAAAAAAACAGCGTTTAGCGACGGAATTTAGCTACAAGAGATATTCTGTAGCTAAATAACGACGGATTAGCGATGTATTTTGTCACTTGTCGCCAAATAAGCTACAAAAAGAATTTGCATAAACTATAGCGATGAAATAGCGACAAACACCAATATTCGTCGCTAATATTGGCGCTAAACATTAGCGTCATTATTTTACCTACAAAATTAGCTACGAAAGTGCAGTGACAAAAAGTATTAAAATATAACGACGGATTTAGCGTCCAAACTTCCGTCGCTGTGCTTGTTTTATTTATCAAAACATTAAAGTTTAAAAGTCCGTCGCTATTTTCCGTCGCTAAAAAACTAGACCCATTAAATTAAAATTTCAGTAATTAATCCGTCGCTATTTCCGTCGCTGGATCCGTCGCTACAATTCCGTCTGAAAGAATTAACTTGGTTAAAAGACCCACATCCAACTCCCGGGCAAAATCCAACTTAGGGCAAAATCCAACCCGTCCTCTCTATCAAACTCCTCTTCACGTATCTTCAACAGAGTTTTTTCGGCCCTTCCATCAGATTTGGGGGAATCAAAAGCCATTGCTTTCTTCTTCTTCTTAAAAAATCAAAAAAAAAAAAAACTTTCAAATCCCTCACCTCTCAAAAGGAGCCGCAACATCTGGAGGGGGACTAACGTTACAATGAGCTGAAAAAGCTAACCCAGATGTAAGGTTTCTTTTGTTTTGATTTGAACAAAAACAATTGATTCAATAAGGATTTGAAGTATTCCTCTAAGTTTTGGTCTAAAAATAGAGTCAGAGAGTAGTTGTTTGATTTGAAGGACTCACGGCGTCCAAATTTGCCGTCGAGTTCGAGTTTGGGGTTCCCGTTTGAAAATCCGAGGTGCCGATTAGAGGTCCTCTGTTGAATTTTGTTGCAATCCTATCGAGTTTTTGTTAAACGTGTGCAGATTTCATTTGGAAAAATATATCTAAGGTGCATCTCTTCTTTCCCCATCTCCAGAAACACTATAATATTTTGATGAAAATAGAAAAGGTGGAAAGTTTGAAGCCATATATGTGACTGAACTGATTATTAATAGATCTCTTGATTTCATATAAGAACGAAGGTGTAAGAATCTTAATTTGTATTGTTAAACCTATAATGATAGTCAACTGATTTAGTCCCTACTTAAGAAAAAAACAATTTAGAGCCAGCAAAGTAAGCAACTTGGAATTGCAGAGGCCATTTTCTTGTGACGTTATATCTGTACTACTTACTATACAGTCTACGGAAATTTGTGCAAGTCAAACTAAAAATGGAGTTTTCAATACAATTTAGTGGAAGTATTAGATGAATCTTCAAGTTGGCAGTGACAGATTCAAGGGTCACTCTCATGGCTTTGAGAATCTTTTGTCTTCAAATGGTACTCTGATTATTAGATTTTCCAGCTTCATTGAAGTTCTTTAGTTCTATCCGCTCCATGTATTTCCTACTATTTTCTTTAATTTCAGTTCTCGTACTTGCATTCTGTACCTTAAGCGTGGGCCAGCGACAAACACCATGTAGCTTTTTACATTTGCATGCTACTGGATACTATTTTTCAATAGCCTATGGTACATGATATGGAGTTGCTCCAATTCAAAGTCTTCACAGACGATAAAAAATGAAAAAAGAAAAGACCTACATTATTAGCCAGAAATGCATATTGATAGAGTTGATTCCACAAAGGGAATCTTAATTGAAACAAGAAGATATCCTTTGAATATTTACAGATTGAGATAGACTTAAATAAAACCTCAAACTTCCTCAATCATCCGACCCTAGCTTACTACTATTTTTTCTGTATCCATTGCACTCTATTTGGGGTCCATTAGTATTCTGCTTTTCCTATCAAATTTAAAGAGAATGAGTACCATTAAATGTCATAAAATCAGATTCAAACAATAAAAATTTGGATTGTGGAAAAAAAAAATACTGTCCTTTTAGTTTTGAATTGTGAAGATTTTTGTCCTACTTTTGCATTTGCTATACACTAATTTATTTTCCCTTATTTGAAAATTTTCTTTGCAGGTCGACAAGAATTTATGTGGTAAAAGTTCTCGGAAAGATTTAATTTTTATTAGTCTTCGTGCTTGATCCAAAAGGCATTTCAGGGTCTGGTGAGTTCTCATATCCTTGTTCTGTTGATTGTGCTTTTTTCTATTGTATTGGTTTAATTGAATAATTTATAAATTACATTTTGGGGCATTTTAATTAGTATCGTTTTTGACTTATGTAATCCTCAATATATATCATTTCATTTGTCTATTTGAGGTTCTTATTTTGGTCAAAGAAAGAAACTGAGCATTCCTAGATTTCTTTTCATTTCAAGATTGTGGTATTAGTATTCTCATCTTATTCTAATGTCAACTTGTTATTCTTTTTAGAAAGCATTCTGATGTCTTATTAAATAAAGAACTATAAGGTCTTTTTTATTTTAATATAAATAGGAACATGGACTATCTAGAGCATGATTGGATGTACAAAAGGTTGGATGGCCGAGGGGGTATTAATTCAAAAGGTTGGATGTAACCTTTCACAACCTCCACTTCCCACCCCAGCTTGACTACACATCAATCCGCAGATATTACTCTATTATGCAGATTTTACTAGAACTGTTTATTGCTTCTGTACAGAGATATGTGGTTATATGTGATTCTTTATAGCAGTATTAGTGTATTTTACTCATGGATTATACTATTGATCACCAGGCCATCGCCATGTTTGCTTTTGATCATTGATCAAGTTCCTGCTGTCTATATTTTCAGATATGTTGCTTTAGAAGATTTTGAAAATGATATTAAGAGCTATCAGAGTGCGCTTCGTGTGGATGCCCACCATTACAATGCCTGGTATGGGCTTGGAATGATATATCTCCGGTAGGAGAAGTTTGAATTTTTCAGAACATCACTTTCGAATGGCTTTGCGTATAAATCCACATTCTTCTATTATCTTGTCATATCTTGGCATTGCATTACACGCTCTGAAGGTGTGGTAGTTTCCTGTTCTGATTTTTTCATGCTGAAACAGGATGTCGACCTTAAAACTCTAATCTGCATCTTATGGTGATTGGTTACAATATATATGTACCTACACATATATTACATATGTATGTTATCAAATGTGCACCTGGTAAAGTTTTTTACCACTGAATGTGAAGTAGGTTTTAACATGTCAGAGCATGATGGTTTCTATTAGTCCATATTTTACTCTGTTGTATTTCTACTTCTGACTTGGTACCAGAAAGAATAAAGATTCAGACATCTACTGAAATCACCTTCTACATTACTCTAGTGCTGGAAAAATTTGTATTATGTTTCCTTCTTTTTCCTTGGTCCTGTTCACCTTTACCCCTTCTATTCATTCTCTCTCTCCCCACCCTCCACCCACCAACTCTATTGTATTTCTACTTCTCACTGGATGCCTCTTGACAGTGTCGGTTCCTCTCTGGCTCTCTGAATAGTTCTGATGATTTTGTCCTGTAGTCTTTCATATTTTTTAAGTATACATGTTTTATTCTCAAACTGATTTGACAAGTTGTGGCTGATATCAGTTCTGTTCATTGTTCCTCATTTTCTATCAGGCTGCCATTGAAAAGTTGCATATACCAGATGAGATGGAAGATGAGCTATAATCTATCTGAATGAACTAGAAAAAGAGAAGACGAGGTTGTAAATTATCCAGCTCGAAATATCAACTGCTTGAAATTTCGGTATGCTTGTGATTTTCGAGAAAAGGCTCCGCGAGTTGCAGAGAAAACACATTTTCCGTGAAAATTCTATGCAGTTCAGAATGGATCTCATGGATTGTTTGTCTGACTTTAAGTATGAGGAAAACTCAGTCAAGGCAGTACAATGTCCGAATGAAATGGTCACTAATGCTTTATCACATGCAGAAGATTGTCTGACTTACATGTCTAATTTACGAGATCCAGTTATCTTTCACTTCTGTGCAATTCCCCAGGTATAAACTTTCCTTGAACAGTTCATATTAGTGTGTGTATGAGAATGGAACGCGTTCTGGAAAGTGTAAACAAACACACTTTAAGCTTAGACTTTAGATGAAGATTTAGGCTTCAATATATGTTGAATTGTGCTGTGTAGATGAGTTGTTGAGTGCTTGCTACTTGTAGGCTCATATATTAAAGGAGTAAACTTAAGGAAACTTCCAATGTAAGGGATTTTCATTTGACCTTCTTTTTGCCCCTTCATCCTCTACTGATTACTTTGCTTAGGAATTCTTCTTTCAAGCTTCTGATATCAATTGCTAATAGTAGTAGATACTCTATAATTAGAAGTTTCCTTAAGTTTACTCATTTGATATGACGTACGGCTCATATTCAAATTGTTATAGGTCAGTTTAGAGATGTAATTCATCCAAAATGTGCACATGGAACACAAGTGTGCGAAAATGTTACCATCTATAGTTATTGTCACAGATGTCATTTAAAGAAGGCAGCAAAGTTCATCGTCTATAGCTTTCTCTGTCAGTTTGCTGCTTATCAAGGATGGAACTAGGCTTCACTTGATTATTAGAAAGTATGGAACTAAACTTTCGTTTTTGTGTGTGTAAAATGATAGCTACTTCACAATATAAATCTTGCTGCTATATAACAATTTCAATCATAAGACTTCTTAAACTAAATTTTATGAATTTGGTGTATTATATCAAGACAGAGTCAAAAACAATAAAAAGTCTCATTTGTGTATCTCAAGCCAAGGTTGCTCATCAATTCGCGGGGATGCCTTTACAGAGTTGGGATCATTCTTTGTATTCGCGGGGATGTCAATAATTGGAAATTATGTAATTCAAATGGTTGTCTTCCTTGTTATTGTATAAGCAAATAATCAAAAACTTGAAAGTGGTATTAGTTATTTGAGAGTCAAGTAGGTAGTGTGTATTTGTTGTTTATTTTTCATTGGTATGGAGGGAATATGTCTTTCGATAAAGTATGTGTTCATTGCACCAACTGAACAAGTAATATTTTCCAGCTTTATGAATGTTGCTGTTACTGAATTTAGTCCCTTGAGACACACAAGTAATTCGTCTTGATACCTGGATAGGCTTATCCTTTTAGGTTTCTGTTCTTATAAGAAGTACTTATATTTGGTTCTAGTATAGCAAGAAGAGAGCAAATCTACTTTGTCAAATTAAATGTGTTACACTATATGTATATACTAATGTTATAACTATCATTTCTCTGATTCTTCACTTTCAACATTTTGTTTGTCTAGCAGGGATAAGCACTTAAACAGTAGTATCGTTCAAGGATGGTGTCGGGCAAGGAGCAGTTACAAGGCACTTAATATTTTATCATTTTTGGGATATATATACGCGTATAGTTACAATACACAATGAAGTGTCGGGTAGTATATATGTAATTGACTTTTTAGTAATGATAATATTTATAATATTCGGCTTGAGAAATTCTTTTGGCGTTTGTCAA
>MU692771.1:3564-58782 GCA_026770625.1 Nicotiana glauca
ATCCTTAGCTCAAGACCTAACAAAATACTCTTAAGAACTCATGCATGAAAGATATCCACTTCTATCCTCATCAATTACCCTTCTAATGGTCTATCCTAGTTATATCTAGAAATTAAGAGCTTGGATTATAGACCCTTACCTTTTAGGAAGATGGCCAAGGTGCCTTTCTTGACAAATCTTCAAGGTTTAAGCAAGATCTTATGGAGAAATATTGATGAAGAACCCCTTCTCCCTCTAGGACCCCTTCTCTCTCTCTGAATGTATCAAAAAATAAGCCTAAAATGGAGGGTAAGGTGTAATATATCGACATGGGGTCAGGTTATAAAATTAGAAAATTGGAGCCCCGAGTCAAGTATGCGGTTGCATTTGCGATCGCAGAGTAAACATGCGGTCCGCATGATGGAACGCAGAATGCTCCCCAAAAACTAAACATTCTGACTCGGTCTGCGTTAAGAATGCGATCCGCATTCATGTTCTGCGGTCGCAAAGTGCACCGCAGAACTGACCCTCGCAAAAGTCAAAGGAAAATATGGGACGACTATGCGGTCCGCATTTCGATTATGCGACCGCATTTCAACCGCATTACTGACTTCAATTTTATCCAACATTCTGCCTCACTCTGCGGCAGATATGCGGTCCGCATTTCGATTATGCGACCGCATTCTGGACCGCATTTCTTACATTTTTCTAGAAACTTATTCTTGACTTTTATTAATACATTATTCAATCCAAAAAGGTCCGCGCTGCGGCGAGCAAGATCATCGCGAAGCATATTTATTAATTTCTAACACATGTTCCTAACTTGGCACCACGGGATCCGGGTTTTCGAGTAGGAATTTCACGGGGCCTTACAAGAATAACTACTAAAGCTGGAATAGAATAGAGACTCCTGGTCTGCGGACGCGACAGATATACCTCGAAGTCTCCGCTAGATCTCTCCGCCTTGAGGATAGTACGCCTGAGTTGAGGTACATGGATCTGCACACGAAAAACATGCGTAGAAGGGGCATGAGTACACCATAGCAGTACTCAGTAAGTGTCAAGCCTAACCTTGGTTGGGTAGTGACGACAAAGGTCAGGGCCCTACTAAGGTCAAACAACATAATATGAATTAACAATATGAAAACTGATAGTAATAATGAGTAAAACCGTGAGAATAGACAGGTTAAACAAGGCAATAACAACTACACAAAGACAGAATAAGCACGGAATATGTACAATTCAATACCAATGATAACAATGAGGATCTCCCATGATACCGTCCTGTAGTCCTTTTCTCAACTGTCTAGTGGATCTCCCTGGATACCGCCCCCGTAGTCCATCATATGTGTAAATCCGAAGGATCTCCCGGGATACCGTCCCGTAGTCCAACTATCAATGTGCAGGGGAATCTATCGGGAATCTAACCCGCAGTACCAAAGTAAAAGTGTAGGGGGATCTATCGGGAATCGAACCCGTAGTCTCAAAGTAAATAAAGAAAGAGGGAAGCTACCGGAATCTCACATCCGTAGTCCCAATATAAATGCGCAACCACAACCAGAAGATACTTAGAAATGAAGTACAAAAGACAAGAAATATGTAGTACTAGCCTAGCATGCTTCACGTAGTACAGTCAAGGCAACTTAAACAATTAGGCAAGTTGAATCAACTAAATATGTTTTTCTAATCTAATACAGGTTATAATTGCAAGTAAAATAAGGCAATTATGAAGGAAAATCAGTCTCAATATCTTAGGTAAAAACCGGATTCCAACAATTGGCTCAAGTACGCGCTTGGCACTGAAATACCAAATAACAAATCCTAAGGCGAAAGGTCCCCCACACAAGGTTAAACAAGCCACTTACCTCGAACCGGTACAAAAATCAACCAGAAATCACGCCTTTTTCACGAGTATCCAACTCCAAATGGCCCAAATCTATTCAATTCAATTACATATCGTAAATAACATCTCAAGCAACTGATTCTGCTATTAAATTCAAAGACAAGATGCGAAATTTGATAAAATGACCAAAATGCCCTTCCGACCAACGTCTCAGAATTGAATAACTTTTACATTTTTGGAACCCTTGTACTCTCACGAGTCTAACAATATAAAAATCTCTCAAATCGGAGGTCAAACACCCACTCAAAACTCAATAGTTTAGCCTATGAAGTTTTACCTAATTTTTCCAAATTTTGATCCTCAAATTCGAATTTTGTGAAGGATTTAACTACATAATGATGAAATATAACTAGAAGGGATTAAATAAACATTACCCAATAATCTCCTCTTCAAAATCCTCTCAAAATCGCCCTCTCCCGAGCTCAATTTGATTTTTCCAACTTTTGAAAACTAACCCACGAAATCTCTATTTCTGAACAGAGATTTCTGCTTCTGCGGACAAGGTCCCGCTTCTGCGGTCCCGCTTCTGTGGTAAATAAGCCGCTTCTACAATTTCCATTAATCAGCCCAGGGGTCGCATCTGCGGTGAAAGTCTCGTAGGTGCGAAGTCGCTTCTGCGGAATTTTGTCTGCTTCTGCAGAAAATTGAGGGGACACCAACGTCCGCTTCTGCGATGCCCCAGCCGCTTGTGCGACTCCACTTCTGCGATTCCCAAGTCGCAGAAGCGAAAATACCAGAAGTCTAATTTTGTTCAGCTGCTGCAATACTTTTTAACACAAAATGCCTCGTTGAGCATCTGAAACACACCTGAGGCCCCCGCGACATCAATCAAACCTACGGACACATCCCGTAACACCATTAAAACTTGTACCAACCCTTAAAACACCTAAAAAAATGCTGGAAACTCGAATTAAGCAAGGATTTGAACCTAAGAACTTCAATTTCCATCAAAACACGCTTTCGATCAAAAATCTAACCAAAACACATCCGAATGACCTGAAATTTTGCGCACACATCCCAAATGACATGACGGGGCTGCTGCAACTTTTGGAATTCCAATCCGACCCCGGGATCAAAAACTCACTATCGGACCGGAAACTTCGAAAATTCAAACTACGACATTTCAAGCCTAAATGAGCTACAGACTTCCAAAATACATTCCGAACACGTTCCCAACCCTGAAATCACCTGATGGAACTAACGGAACCATCGAATTTCCATTCCGAGGTCTTCTTCATACTGCTCTGACAACGGACCATTTTTCAACACTTAAGCTTTCATTTAGGGACTAAGTGTCCCAAAACTCTCTGAAACCCAACACCGAATGTCCCGAAAAATTAAAATAGTAAAAATGAACTTAGGGGAAGCAGTTAATAGGGGATAGGGGCATTAATTCTTAAGACAACCGGCCGGGTCGTCACACTAGAAGATATTAATAATGCATTGAAATCTAAAGAGTTGAAAAAGAGCTTTTCACACAGCATAATTGAGGATGAGGGTCTTATGAGTAGATAAAGAACACAACAAAAGGACTTTAACGGGAAAAAGTCAATCGTCAAATCAAAATCTACAGCAAGGAAGCAAAACTGTTATGAGTGCGGGGAGCGAGGTCACTACAAGAGAAATTATCCCAAGATGAAAAAGAAAAGAGGGAATTAGAAAATAGATAATTCTAGTAGTAGTTCTGATGATAGTGATAATGTAGGGAAAATATGTGCTGTGAGTTCTAGTCATGGGCAGAATTCCTGAGTTCTTGATTCTGGTGCTACTTTCCATATGTGTCCACAAAAGAATTGATTTGCAACTTATAAGCAAATCAGTGGGAATGTCTACATTGGAAATGATAATCCATTATCATTAGAGGGGATTGGTAACATTGGATTGAGAATGTTCGATGGAATTATCAGAAACATTGAGTATTGGCATGTTCCTTAAATAAAGAGAATTTTTATTTGTCTTTCTACTTTGGATAATCAAGGGTATTATTTTCACTCCAAGAAAGGAATATTTAATGTCTGTAAACACTTTATAGTACTCACGAAGGGTAAAATGCATTCTAAATTGTATCATCTTCATGTCAATATAGTTGAAGGGGGAGCTATTGTAGCTTATGGGAAAAGTAATCTGAATCAATCTCAGTTGTGGAACTTGCATCTTGGTCATATGAATGATAAAGGAATTTTCTTTGTTGAGTAAGCATAATTTGTTGAATGGGTACAAAAAACAAGTTTTAA
Organism: Nicotiana glauca; assembly: GCA_026770625.1. Classification (NCBI taxonomy): domain Eukaryota; kingdom Viridiplantae; phylum Streptophyta; class Magnoliopsida; order Solanales; family Solanaceae; genus Nicotiana; species Nicotiana glauca. Next base: position 7,681 of record MU692771.1, read on the forward strand.
ATTTTTGTGAGCATTGTGTGTCTGGTAAACAGACAAGGATAAAGTTCAGCAAGAAGGCCGAACACAAGACTAGAGACAAGTTAGATTATATACATTCATTCTTATGGGGTCTAAACGGAGTTTCCTCCAAGAGTGGTGCTAGGTATTTTATGACTTTGATTGATGATTACTCAAAGATGGTGTGAGTATATTTTCGGAAAACAAAAGATGAGGCATTTCAGACATTTGCTAAATGGAAGACGATGGTTGAACGACAGATGGAAAGAAAAGTTAAGCGTCTTCAAACTAACAATGGGTTGTAATTTTCCAATTCAGAGTTTAATAATTTATACAGCAGAGAGGGAATAGTGAGACATCACACTTGTGTCTGAACACCACAACAAAATGGTGTTGCAAAATGTATGAGCGGGATGCTTTGTGATAGGACACGAAGCATGCTTTCACTCATGTGTTAGCATGGATATTTGTGCTGAAGCAATCAATACAACTTGTTATTTGGTCAAGAGATCTCCATCCATATCTATTGAGTTCAAAACTCCTTTTAAGGTATGCTCCGATTTTCCTACTGATTATTCATATTTAAGGATATTTATTTGTCGTTCTTATGCTCATATGAGGGATGAAAAACTTGAGTCGAGGGAAAGAAGTGCATATTTCTAGTGTATGAAACTGGTGTGAAAGATTATAGGCTATAGTGCACATATCAAAAAACTCTAGGGCTAATTATCAGCAAAGATATAACATCCAATGAATCTATCTCACTGGACAATCATAGGGAGAAGGAAATAGCAAAAATAGATTGTAGAATCAGTGACCACATAGATCTAGAAATTGAATTTCCACTAGCTCAGCCAAGTAGTTCTAAATTAGAGGAATGGAAGAGGTGAAAAATATTGATCTAGATGATAATTTTGATGCACCTGCGCAACGACGACCATATAGCATTGTAATAGGTAGGGAGAAGAGAGTGATCAATCGATCGCAAAAAGTTTGAAAAAGTAGTTGATGGTAATCTTCTTGGATATATGTGGGATTTTCTTTGGTAGTTGCAGAGACCGTTGATAAGTTTGAGTTCTGATCCAGAAGCTATTTCGAGTACCGAACCAAAGCTACAGATTAGTGCTATAGCTGAATAGATTGAGTCTCTAAACTAGTTTAGGGTTGCCTAGACTTGGTTGATGTGTGCTCTAATGGGTAGAGCTCATTTGAGGGATAAAGACAAGGTAGAGAGACGTTGTTCCTATTGATGAAGAGAATCTAAGCCAAGGGAAAGATTTATTATTTTTGTGGTTTGAATTATTTTTTGTATTTTTATTATATACATCTAAAATCGAAGAGCCCGATTTTATGATCATTATGACACTCTATAGCCCGTCTCTAGAAGGCTCGAGGTACAGCTCGAGGTTCGACCCTGAGGGTCGCTATGTTCGACCTCGGGACGGTGCAAATCGATGGCTATGATGCACAAGCGGGAAATTCCCAAGGAACATGGTTAGAACTGACCAGGTCTACAAGAATAGTACGAGTCTATACCGTGACATTAAATGGTTCTACCAAACGCATATATTTGTAATAAATGCACATGTACTATGTTAGATTTACTCTCCTTTATAAAGGGGACCCTTATCATTTTGTAACACACATGATATTCAATACAAGAACAAGAACATTCTCTGCTCTTCAACTTAAACATATTCTACTGTCTCTCCTTTTATTTTATTGCTTACATTTATTATGTTTAATTGATTGTTCTTCATTTATTATTGATCATTGATCACAAACAGCCATCGTCAAGGACCTTAGAACTGTTAGTTATTCATCGATCATCCCCAGTCAAGCTCTTAGCTCAACCCCGAGGCCCAACATAGGCCAGTCCGAGACTCCAATTCACAGTCGTTCGGTTTGAATAACAACACTGCCTCTTACTCTTACTTTACTTTCCTAGCTCACACTTAGCATCTATTTCCTAATAACTAGTATTAAAATAAATCACGTATTTTTAGAATCACAAAATCAAATATAATTATAATTACCATTTTCAAGGTAAACATTTATGCAACCCATAATAAAACCCACTGTATTAATAGATTTGGGAAAGGAAAACTTATTGTCCTTGTCAAATTGGAAAACATTTCTCTTATAAGTTTGGGATCGTGTTAGATCTATATATAAAGGGGTTGTAGTTAGGATTCTATAGATGATATTGTATTTTTCTTTTCATTAATAGTGGAAAAATCTCTCTGCTTCTGCCCCACTGATTAGTCTTAGTAGAACCTCGTTAAATCCTTGTATTGATTTTTCTTCTTTATTTACTTTGTGTATAATTATTTGCTAGCTAGTTAATCCACGATCTTTTGCAACGTACTCCAACTTGATTAGAGACTGAAATCTCATGGATGGGTGATTGTTGTTGTTGTTGCTAGATAAATAGAAAGATGTAACTTAAAAATTAATTTGAAAAGGGAAAGAATTATTATCCATAAAGAGATGATGGTGGCGTATTGTTTGGTGAAATACAATTAACTTTACTTTTTAGAGAAGGAAATTTTATCTCCTATACTAAAGGTATACACCCTATTTGTTATAAACTAAAATTATTTTATAGCAAAATAAGTATTTATGGTATATAATACCATTAAGGCATGAAATAAGGTATGAAATACACTATTTATATTTTTCCGCTCTCTTAGACAGCTGGACATACCTATTTTTAAAGTGATTGCCGTTACTGTATTCATGAATACATGGTCACGAATACATGTGTCACAATCCAAATTTCCCACCATCGAGAGTGTTGATAGCGCCTACTCATGAAAGCTAGGCAAGCTGAGATTTACAAATTTTATTACCCTTTTTACTTACCCTTTTAACAGTTCAATGTAACAGCAGTCAACAACGTAATAACCATAATAATAAAATAAATACGGAAGATGAAATCTGATAATATCACTAAGTACTAATACGGAAGTCCAAAATACAACTCTACCCAGAATTAGAGTCACAATGTCACAAACTATCTACGAATACTACAGACAGTGTCCGAAGGAAAATAATGCAAATCTATCTCTGAAATACATAAAAACATAATGGAAAGATAGAAGGAGACGCCAAGGGCTGCGGATGCCTGCAGGACTACCTCGGATCTCCACCGCTGCATTGAAGGCAGCAACCTCACTGTGGTTCAAAAGCTCCAGCACCGGGATTTGCACACAGTGTATAGTGTAGTATCAGTACAACTGACCCCATGTGTTGGTAAGTGTCGAGCCTAAACTTGGTGAAGTAGTGACGAGGCTAGGACAAGACTACCAAATAAACGTGTGCAGTTATATCATATACAACATATAATAACAACAGAAACTAGCAGTTAAAGCTGGAAAGGGGGAACTGTAACGACCCGACCCGTTGTCTCATGAGTTACCACCCCGTTCTTCCCATTTTCTACTTCCTTATGTTTCATTATCGGCATTGGGTGAGTTAGAGTCGAATTGGAGTGGTTTTGATAAGAAATGAGACACTTAGTCTCTTTAAGGAAGGCTTAGTTTGAAAATGTCAACCGAAAGTTGACTTGTATGTTAGAGGGATCGTATGTGAATTCTGATGGTTCGGTTAGCTCTGGAAGGTGATTTGTGACTTAGGAGCATGATCAGAAGTATTTTTGGAGGTCCGGTGTAGAATTAGGTTTGAATTGGCGAAGTTAGTATTTTGGCGATTTCCGATGGATAGGTAAGATTTTGATCCAGGAGTCGGAATGGAATTCCGAGAGTTGTTGTAGCTTTGTTAGGTGATTTGGGATGTGTGTGCAAAATTTCAATTCATTCGAACATGGTTTGTTTGGGTTTTTAATCGAATGCGTGTTTCGGAAGTTTTAGAAGAATTTAGGCTTGAATCAGATGTAATTTGATGGTTTTAGTGTTGTTGGATGTGTTTTTATGATTGGAAAAAGTTTGAATAAAGTTATAGCATGTATTGGTATTTTTGGTTGAGGTCTCGGGGGCCTCGGGGTGATTCCGGATGGCCATCGGGATGAATTTCTGGAGTTGTGAAAGTCCTGGTCTGCTGGTATCTAGTATTTTTGCTTCTGCGGAAATTGGACCGCAGATGCGGTTCCGCGGAAGCGAAGGAGAAGTCGTAGGTGCGAAAATGGGCCTGGAGGCAGGTTCCACAGAACCGGAGGTTTGGACCGCAGAAGCGGTCTCGCTTGTGCGAAAAATGGACCGCGGAAGTGGTCCTGGGCGAAATGAGGGAATTCGCAGAAGCGGAAGTGGCAAAAGCAACATTTTTATCGCAAAAGCGGAAATAGGCCTGGGCAGAGAGGTTAAGTTCTGGAAATGGGACTTCGTTCCCATTTCCCATTTTTGACGATTTGGAGCTCGGATAAGGCGATTTTTCGGGTGATTTTTGGAGAGAACAACGGGGTAAGTATTCTTAACTCAATTTTGGTTATATTACTCGAATCTATTGCAAGTTTTGACACTTATCCGTGAACTTAATGGGGAAAAACTTAGAAACCCTCTCGGATAGATTTGAGGAATTGAAGGTCAAAATGATATGGGGAATTTATAAATTTGCTGTGGTTAGACTCGTGGCGAGATAAGGAATCCGTTGATGTTAATTTTTTTCAGTTTCAAGACGTGGGCCCAGGGCTTGGGTTTTAGTCAAATTCGTGAATTTTGATAATTTTTGATTTCTTTCGATTGGGTATTGTCTCTTTAGCATAACACGACATATTCGTTGTGATTTTGAGCAGATTCATCGCACGAGGAGGCTAATTTGAGAGGCAAGGGCATAGCGAGCTAGACATTGACCGTCTTGAGGTGAGTAAATGATGTACATGATGTCCTGAGGGTTTGAAATCCCAGAATTTCACATCGTATTGCTATATTGAGGTGACTTGCACGCCGGATAACGGGTGTGGGGTAGAGCACGTTGGGGATTGTGACTTGGTCCGTCCCGAGAGATTTTTTTACCGTGTTTTCTACTTGAACTAAGTTGAGAATCATCCTTACTTGGATTTAAATGATACATTTGGTCTTCTTGCCAATTATTTGAATCATTCAGGGATTGATATCACTGCTTTCGCATACTTTGCATATCATTTGATCTCAGTCCAAGGTTTTAAATACTGTTTGCAGACTCAGCCATCTTCCTAAGATTTGAAAACTTAAATGATATTTTTTGGCTAAGAACCACTATTTTATAAATGCCCAAGGGGGTTATGATGGTTTCTGGACTGAGCATGGATCGGGTTGCGTGTCGCAGCAGTATTACATTGATATTGAGGCCGAGATCCTGGTCGAATACTTTGATATTGAGGCCGAGAGCCTGGTGGATTATACTGATGTTGATATGAGGCCGAGGACATATATTTGATGCCACGAGATGACTTGATATTACGCCTGGGCTGTAGGAGCCCCTCCGGAGCCTGTACACACCCCCAGTGAGCGCCGTCGACGATAAATAAATGGATGGCTCGGGCTGCACGCCGCAGTGGGTACCAGAGTGTACCGTCATATGCATTGCATTGCATCTCATGCATTGTTCTTTATCCGTTATACCTCCCTTCGTATCTGTACTCTGATTTCATTGACTTGTTGCTTCACTATTTAATGTTCTAAAGTGCCAGTTATAGTTTACCTTGTATTTTCCATGATTTCTTATTCTCAGCATTTATTTATGTTTATTACTCATTGGATCGGAGTACTCACATTACTCCCTCCACCTTGTGTGCAGATCCAGGTACACTACAGGCTGAGTGAGGATTTGTTTAGCTGAGCAGCAGTATCCGGGAGTATAGAGGTAGCTGCATGGCATTCGAAGCCTTGATCTCTCCCCTCTATCTCTATCTTTTATTCCGTATTTTTCCTAGACAGACTTGTAATAGGTGGATATTCTATATTAGAGGCTCATAATCGTGACACCGGATTCTATTGGGCTATGGTGTAGTATTTTAACTAAAATTCTGCAGATTTTATTATTTATAAACTTGAAAGCAATGACTCACTGATTCCCTGTGTTATTTATCTATAATCTGATTAAGAATTTAGGATAATGTTGTTGAATGGTCGGGCTTGCCTAGCAGTGTGTTGGGTGCCATCAAGACCGGGTTTGGGGTCATGACAAGTTGGTATCAGAGCCTAGGTTAATTGGTCTCACGAGTTATGAGCCGGTTTAGTAGAGTCTCGCGGATCGGTACGGAGACGTCTGTATTTATTCTCGAGAGGCTGCAGAACCTTTAGGAAAACTTCATATTCTTGAAATTCTTGTCGTGCGACTTTGTTGATCCGAACACTAAAATTTCTATCATTCTATTCTCTCGCAGATGGCGAGGACTCGTGCTACTGGATGAGGTGGACGACCACCAGTGCCACCCACTGATGCTACCAGAGGCCGTGGACGCGGTTGTGGGCGTGGCAGAGGTAGAGTAGCGCGGGCTACACCTGTTAATCCACCAGCTGCCCTAGTTTCAGATCAGGCTCCAACAGTTGTACCAGTTCAAGCACCAGCTATGCCTATTGTGATTTCGGGTCTTCAAGAGACCTTGGCTCAGATTTTGACAGTTTGCACTGGTCTGGCTTAGGCGGTCTCAGTCACTACAGCCGCAGCTACTTCACAGGCTAGAGAAGGCACCCAATCTCCTGTTAATTGCACAACTGAGCAGGTTGTGCAGGGATTGCAAACACCAGAAGCAGTTCCAGCTCAGCCGGTTGCACCAGTTCAGAACTTTGTGGTTCTAGCTATGCCAGACGATGAGCAGCATCGTCTCGAGAGGTTTGGTAGGCTCCGGCCTCTAACATTTAGTGGTGTAGAGGGCGAGGATGCCCAGGGTTTTCTTGACAAGTGTCAGCGTATGCTTCGCACCGCAGGGATTTTGGAGTCGAGTGGTATGGCTTTTACTGCCTTCCAGTTCTCAAGGGCTGCATTTACTCGGTAGGAGGATTTTGAGAGGCGTAGGCCTGTTGGTGCAGCGCCTCTTACTTGGCAGCAGTTTTCCACTCTCTTTCTGGAGAAGTATGTACCGCAGTCCCGCAGAGAGGAGCTGCATCGACAATTTGAGTGGTTGACTAAAGGGGACATGTCCGTGACTCAGTACGAGATGAGGTTTTCACAGTTGGCCCGTCATGCTACTTGAATGATTCCGACAGACCGTGAGAGGATTCAGAGATTTGTGTATCTTTTACTACATTTCAGTTCCAAGGAGCTGCATTTACCTGGTGGGAAGATTTTGAGAGGCGTAGACCTGTTGGTACAGCACCCCTTACTTGGCAGCAGTTCTCCACTCTATTTCTGGAGAAGTATGTACCTCAGTCCCGCAGGGAGGAGCTGCATAGACAGTTTGAGTTGTTGACTCATGAAGACATGTCAGTGACCCGATACGATATGAGATTTTCACAGTTGGCTTGTCATGCTACTTGGATGATTCCAACGGATCGTGAGAGGATCCAAAGATTCGTGGATGGTCTTAACTACTCTCTCCGCATTTTTATGACTAGAGAGAGAGAGTATTGGGTGCTTCGTTCGAGGAGGTGGTTGATATTGCTAGTGATATTAAGACAGTTCGCTGCAGAGAGCGAGAGGAGAGGGAGGCCAAGAGGCCTCGAGGTTCTGGCAATTTTAGTGGTGCTCCGTCTAGGGGCCAGCTCCAGCGTGGTAGAGGTCGTTCCTTCATACCTCCTCAGTCGGCTCGTCCAGAGTATAGTACGGCATCTATAGACTGTGGTCATAAGGGGTTTCAGTAGGGCCAGTCTTTACTTAACGCTCTCCCAGCTCAGAGCTCATCTTATGCCCCTTCAGTTCAGGGTTCATCTGTGCCAGGGCATCGGCTGGTCATTCTGGTGCGAGGGGTTACCTCTAGTTCCCTTCTCCAGCACCTGGTAGTTGCTCTGAGTGCAGAGAGTTTGGTCATATGAAGAGGCAGTGTCCTCGATTTCGTGGCGATCAGTTTCAACAGAGGGAACAACCCTCGTCTTCTGCTCCAGTTTCTTCAGCACCCGCCCAGCCAGCTAGGGGTGGAGGTCAGACAGCCAGAGGTCACCCCAGAGGTGGAGGCAGATCAGGCGGTGGCCAGGCCCAATTTTATGCCATTCCAGGCAGGACAAATGCCATTGCGTCAGATGCTATTATCACAGGTATTATCTCAGTCTGCCACATAGATGCATTTATCTTATTTGATCCCGGATCCACCTATTCTTATGTGTCCTCATATTTTGCTCATCATTTGGGTACGACCCGAGGGTGTCTTGCTTTACCTATGCATGTATCAACCCCGGTGGGCGAAACTATTTTTGTAGACCATATGTATCGGTCTTGTATTCTGACTATTGGGGGTTTGGAGACCCGAGTTGATTTATTGTTGTTGAGCATGGTAGATTTTAATGTTATTCTGGGCATGGATTGGCTATCTCCGTGTCATGCTATTCTAGATTGTCATGCTAAGACAGTCACTTTGGCTATTTCGGGTGTTCCAAGGATCGAGTGACGTGGTATGACTGATTATGTCCCTAGCAGAGTAATTTATTTCTTGAAAGCCCATCGTATGGTTGGGAAAGGTTGTCTATCATATCTAGCTTTTGTGCGAGATGTTGGAGCTGAGACTCCTAGTATTGATTCTGTCCAGTTGTGAGGGATTTTCCTGGTGTATTTCCTGCAGACCTGCTGGGCATGCCGCCGGGCAGGGATATTGATTTTGGCATTGACTTGGTGCCAGGCACCCTATCGATGCCCCTTTTTTCCTCACGGAATCGGGTTCACGACATTCGGGAAGACAACTCTTATCCCGTTTGGGAATTGGGTTTTTGGAGTTTGGAGAGTCGCCACCTAATGATTATAGTGCATTAGGAAACTTTTTGAAGAATTAAAGATGCAGACCAGAGTTTTGGGTAAGGGCATGAAATTATCTCGAGGGGAAGATGTTAGGCACCCCTCAAGATCCACTAGTGTGGTTCCCGGCCATGCTACAATTGTGACTTTAAATGCAAATGCGAATAAACTAACAAGTATAACAGGAAGCACAAAAAGGTTAAAAGAAGTGCTGAAATTCAGAAAGGGAGCAGTTTAGATGTAAAAGAAATGTGCAAGTAGAGGGAAGAAGTCAAGCAATTGGTGCAAGTAAAGCAAAAAAAAATCGTGTGAGAAACAGAAGTTGAAAGTGCAACAGCTTTTAAAGTTCTAAAAAAAATTGTTAAACTAATAAAAGGAGAGGGGAGTCCTAGGTTTAAACATTACATGGATCATTCACACAACACTGGCACCCAATTGTACACATAGTGTTATCGTGTAATCATCATCTCCATGTCTACCCTTCCCACCCCGTTAAGGTATTAAAGCGCGGAACGGTATCGTTTACATGCTACTACCCGTCCCAATCCTATTAGTCCCGGGGTATTAGGACTTCTAATCCTAAAAGGAAAGAAAGGGATGGAGGCCTTTGTGGAGTTTAAAGGATAAAATTCTAGATCGACATTCAAAACAAGCATCAAATAAAGTGAAGAATAAACAAGCAAATAAGGCTCAAATAAACCCTAGAAATCAAATAATCATATAGTTTAGCATGCCTTGACAAATACTGATTTGGTCTTAGATTAAAATTAAGCAGTGAGCAGACTGGTTCAACACATAAATTTGGACAGAAAGTCTGCATTAGGCAACTCAGATATAGTTGTCAGAGATTAAGGCACTGAATTAATCGCGAGTTGATTTAAAAAAGCACTGATTTTAGAAGATAATTATGCAGAAGAGTCTTGAAGAAAAAGGGTATGCTACAGACGTTTAGAAACTAGTTCAAAAGGGAAAACAAACTGCCTAATTGTGGTTAAACACAAAAAAAAATGTTTTGAAAATTCCAGAAGGGACAGAGTTATCTAAAGAAAAGAGTGAGTTGCGGAACGGATTTAAAATGAAAAGTTCAAAAGACAGGAATTGAATTGGAAAACACGTTTAGGCAGAATATTAGAAAGAAGGAGTTTCAGAAAAGATATGCCAGTTAAAGAAATAGATTTTAGGGAAAAGTATACACTGATTTGAAACAATTTTGTTAGAGACTACGTTTATGAAAACATGTACTGACTTAGGCGTATAAGAAACGACTAATCAATTGCTACTGCTGTTAAACAGGCTAAGCGAGTTTGATTCAAAAGAAGCTCTTATGGAGATATCTCTACAAGTTATTGATTACCGAACTTGTTAATAAACTTGTGGTCGGATGCTTGTTTATTAAACCTAAAGTTTGCCTAATGTCATGCGTATGCACATCCTATAGGCATGACACCTATAAATTTGCAGAAAATTAACTCCTATAGGCAGGATTTCTATATGCATAATTGCAGAAAATGAGTGTTAAACCCTATAGACATGCTTTCTATGTGATATAAAATGGTCCTATAGGCAGGATCTCTAGATGGTTAAATAATAAAATCCTAAGATCATGATTTCTACCTTTTTGATGCAAGAAAATAAAGACCTCTCCCACGTCGCTTTACTATACTCCCCGAGTTTATACAAGTTATTACAGAATATAAAAAATACATCAGAGGCTAACAGCTAGATCCAAGCAACCTAATTCAACCTTAATGTCTAATAATATGAGATTGAGCCACTTCCAGGATCCAGATTTCCAAAGCCTTCTCTTTATCCACGGTGTTTCAAAGTTCCAAGGAATCTCAGGGATTACCGGCATTGCTTACACCCACGATACCACTAGAATAGATACAGTGCAGTGTGGAAGATCCAGCTCTCAGGTATCCAAGTTCAGAGGGAGCTCAGGGGGTCCCAAAGCATTGCTTGCAAGAGAGGGGCAGAACTTAATAGCTAAGAGTAAGTGCAAAGTGAAAGGGAGATTGGGGAGCCATGACAGATGGTGGACATACCCAATCACAAAGTGGGCTGGCACACCCCTGATCACCTGCTTGGTTAATCACATTAAGAGCAGACCCTTGAAGGTCAGACCAGGGTTTGGACAGTGATTAGGACACTGCCAGACTCAAGTCTAAAGCTCAAAAACACATAAAGGGGGAAAGGGAATGGGAACTGATTGAGTTTGGGATTCAAAGAATCCAATCCAGAATCATGGATCACAATATTAGAGTGTTGTCATGCCCTGAATCGTAACTCACATATAAAGGGGTACGAGGGTTTGGGATTCATAAAGTATCAAATTCATGACAAGCAACTGACAAGATGTATACATAATTTAAATACTGAATTACAAAGGAAATGGGGAACATGTTACAATATGCTACAAACAAATGTCAACAAAAAGAATGGGACAGAAGTGGACAGAAGTAAACACATTGTGGTGGAGACATGTAAACTAACTGAGACAAACCAGTAGAGCAGCAAAAGAGTGCAAGAGAAAGTAGAGTAAACAAAGTCCACAGCAACACAAGTAAAAGAGAGAGAGTTTTTAATTGAGAGTGACTTGTGAACTCAGACTGCGTTCTGTGTTCGTGTGTGTTCAAAGAGAACGGAGGAGAGTATTTATAGATCGAAATCAGGCAGGGAACAAGGTAAGAAAAATAACCATGTATCAAATTTGAACGGTAAACGGCAAGAGTTATTTAAGGAAGGAGATCAAGTAAGCATATTGTGTATAGCATACAAATGAGGGGTAAATACATAGGGGTTTTAATTAAGGAAAGAAAATTTTGAAATACACTGTCAAGTAAATAAGGCAAGGACAAAGTAAATCAATTGGTACGTAGTAAATCAGGGAATCGGGGATTCAAAATTGCCCCTGACCAAGCCAGAAATAGGGGAATCGAAAGGTTAAAAAGAGTTTTCAAATAAAACAAGGAAAGAATCAATCATGCTTACACAAGGAAGTCTGAAATTAGTCTCGAATCTATGGTTATTTTAGAGGGACATTCAGCGTGTATAAAGACCGCACAAACATTAGGCATGCGAGGTTAAACCAATTTAGAGATGAGAACCAGACAAAGAACAAAGCAGATAACCTCAGAAGAAACATTCAAAAACCTCAAAAGAAACCAAGATTCCTGACATGCAAGTTCTAAAATGTCACAAAAGGTCACAGAGATAGGCAGGCATGCACAAATCGAAACAAGAGAAAACTACGAGTGTTAAGACAAAGGTAGGCAAGAGCATGATCACCAGAACTTTAGAAACAAAATTAAAGCATGAGCTTGAACACATATAGCAAAAAGTAAGTCAAAAACCTAGGCTAGCCTGTGAACACAGAATGTAAAAGAATCTCTGTAGAAATCCGGTAAGAAACAAGAGAACAGCCTCAAACATAATAGGAAATAAAACAACGAGCATAAACATACATAAGGGAGAGTAAAAGAATCAGAAAACATTTTAGGATCCATTTTCAGAAAACCCTAAAATTGATTTGAACAGTTTTGAAAGAGGAAATTTGGGGAAAAACTCTAAAATGTTACCAACAGCATAGATCTAGCACAAATCTAAAAGAATAAATGAAAAGGAACCTCGAATAGGCTAGGGCTTTTGAGAACCCTAAAGGAAGAGAAAGTCTTGGAAGTCACGAGAACGAATCTGAGTTGATAAGGTCGAATCGAGGCTCAAGAGGCCAAGATACGCCGGAGCAAGGCCGGAAACGGCCAAAAAATCTCTAATCGACCTAGGTCTGGATGAAGACCCTTGAGGTCTAGCCTCGAATCTTCAATGACCAGGCGTGTGGGAGTAGTAGGTGGTGAGTAGAGATCGTCCATGGTTAGATTAGCCATGGATTCCGATGATTTGAGGTCGAAAAGGGGGTAGACGGCTATTAGGGTTTCAGGTGGGTGAGAGCGTTTGAGAGAGATGAGGGATTAGAGGTGGAGGTCTTTGAGAGAATGGGGAGGGTTTGGGGAGTCATTTAGAATTAAAAATTGTAAGGGGGAGCCTGGGCCGTTGATCAAAATGATCAACGGCTCAAATTAAAAGAGACACGGGCCGGTTCGGGTGATTGGGTGTTGGGTCGGGTGGATTAGGAAATTGGGTTAGGGAATTGGGTTCAATTTGGGGCTGGGATTGGGGCCCAATTCCGGCTAAAATTGAAATGCAAAAAGGGCTAAATTTTAAATAGCCACTTTTCCCTTGTTTAATTTATAAAAAATAGCAAAATAATTTCTGGAAGTAAATAAAATGTGCTAAAATGATTAATAATACATAATTATCAAATTAAAAATACTGGAGTCAATTTTATAAATATAATAACAATTAAATCTTAAAAGGGACTAATATTGCAATTATGGGCAATTTAATTTTAAAAATACTAAATAAATTTGTAAAAAATATGCAAAAATCATGTTATCCATATTTTTGTGTAAATATGAGAATAAAAATAGGTAGTCTACAAAAATGATAACTTTGGAAATAATTATTGGATTTTATGGTATAAAAATAGGCAATAAATTGGTTTAAAAATTATTAAAAATTTGGTAAAGTACCAAAACTCTTGTGTGTGCTCATATATGCACATAAATGTTATTTTGAAAGTATTTTGGGTATAAAGATACTTGGGAAAAAATTGGGTATCAACAGCTGCACCTCTTTACCCGGGAAGGATGAAAGAGTTTTCGGGTAAAGATATGATGGCCAATTTTGATCGAAAGCGGCGATTTGAAAAGAACTTAACCGAGCTCTGGTTTCTGAGCTGCCTACATATCTATGGTTTTACAGGAATCAGGCCATATATAGTTCAGGCACCATTGACGAAACATGCCGATGGAGATTCGGAAGGACGGACACGATGTTTGGGGGAGGCAAGAGGCATTTTGAAGCTGATCAGCCGCGAGAACCGGAGCGGGATCGCTCCTGCTGAGACGGTCGTTGCTAGCCAGTGTACCTGCAAGTGAGCAACATAGGCATATATCGTGCATAAACTTAAACGTGATGCAAGTTCCCAATGGACCATGAATGTTATCTTCAGACGGTTAGGATGACGTCGTTAGACCATGATGTCCTGGGCCATGAAGCGCAAAATTAAAGGATTCGCAGGCGATGAGATGACGTTCTCGGGCCATGACGATGGTGCCTCCGAACCATGATGCCTTTGAATAATGATGTGAAGGATATAAAGTGGGTTCCTCGGGCCTTGGCATGGTGTTCTCGGCCTATGAGGATGATGCCTCCGAACGATAACGCCTTCGGATAGTTTGGCGATATTTCAGCCCATGAGATGCAAGATTTGGCGATATTTCAGCCGATGCAAAAGCGTAAATGGCAATATTTCAGCCAACAAAAATTTAAATAAACAGGCGATGTTCCAACCGATGGAGAATTTAAATAACAGTTTGGCGATATTTCAGCCGATGTAAAAAATATAAATGGCGATATTTCAACCGATAGAGAACTTAAATAGTTTGGCGATGTTTAAGCCGATGCAAAAAAAATGTAAATGGTGATATTTCAGCCGATAGAGAATTTAAATAGTTTGGCGATGTTTCAGTCGATGCAAAAAAAAATGTAAATGGCGATATTTTCAGTCGATTGCAAGACGTAAGTAAAAGATAGCGATATTTTAGCCATGCAAGAGAAATAAAGTGGCGATATTTCAACCGTGCAGGAAAGATAAGGTGGCAATATTTTAGCCATGCAAGTGGAGGTAGAGCTTAACCTCGGAAGGAAGAAAGGTAGCCTTATGCAGATAATGCAAGATGGAGACAACGCTTGGTCTCGAAAGGCAGAAAGGTAGCCTTATGCAATGCAGGAAATGCAAATGGAGACAATGCTTATTCTCGGAAGGCAAAAAGGTAGCCTTATGCAATGCAGGAAATGCAGATGGAGACAACGCTTAGTCTCGGAAGGCAGAAAGGTAGCCTTATGCAATGCAGGAAATGCAGATGGAGACAATGCTTAGTCTCGGAAGGCAGAAAGGTAGCATTATGCAATGCAGGAAATGCAGATGGAGACAACGCATAGTCTCGGAAGGCATAAAGGTAGCCTTATGCAATGCAGGAAATGCAGATGGAGACAATGCTTAGTCTCGGAAGACAGAAAAGTAGCCTTATGCAATACAGGAAATGCAGATAGAGACATGTTTAGTCTCGGAAGGCAGAAAAGTAGCCTTATGCAATAAGATAAAAGCGAATAGTAGAAAAAAAAATTCTTAGCTGATAGCTGATTGTGATATTGCGGCTGTTGGGGCCATTTTGTGCGGATAGCAAATGCCAATAGGCGTGACGGTTCAATGCGATTGCGTAAGATGTTTGGTAACTTTGTGACTTGGGTGCCTGCATCCAAAGAAAATCGTGAGTTTTGTAAAGGGGAAAGGTTAGTTCGCTCTTCCGTGGCTTCCGTCGTCGTGCATCATTGGGGTAGCGTCGCTAAACAGTAGCTATCATAGTTATGCATGATTTAACAAATATAACGTAAGTAGAAAATGGTTTTGTTTAAATGAACCAACGACTGCGACGAGGTTCAAAGCATTGCAACCTTTCTTGTTCCGAAATTTTGAGGGTCCTCCTCAAAATTCTACCCCAGTTTACTGGGCTGGCACTTCTGACGACTGCGCTAAATGGATAAAAAATCAACGCCGAAATTTTGAGGGTCCTCCTCAAATTTTTTCCCCAATTCACTGGGCTGACATCCCTGTCGATGAGCGGCTGAAGACTGACTTCGGAATTTTAAGGGCCCTCCTCAAAATTCTACCCCAGTTCCAATAATACGGGGACATGAAATTTTTATTAAATTGTGATTGAACCCATAGGTTTGCCTACGTATCCCCTCTTAAACGGGAATCAGGTCAGGCGTAGTTCAAATTACATCATAAAGCAATCATAGGTGATTACAGATAATATTGTTTCACTGCATCTGAGTTGATTGGTTTTGGCCAGACTTCTCCATCCATTTCTGCAAGAATAAGGGCTCCTCCAGTTAGAACCCGGTGAACCATGTACGGGCCTTGCTAGTTGGGAGAGAATTTTCCCTTGGCTTCCTCTTGATGTGGGAATATTTTCTTCAACACCAGCTGCCTCGGTGTAAACTTCCTTGTCTTAACTCTTTTGTTGAAGGCTCTGGATATTCTATTCTGATACAACTGATCGTGGCAAACTGCATTCATCCTTTTCCCATCTACAAGGGCTAACTGCTCATAGCGACCTTATACCCATTCTGCATCGTCCAACTCTGCTTCTTGTACGATCCTTAAGGAGGGGATCTCTACCTCGGTAGGGATGACCGCCTCTGTACCATAGACCAGCATGTAGGGAGTTGCTCCGGTCGAGTGCGGACTGTGGTGTGGTATCCCAGTAAAGCAAATGATAACTTCTCATGCCATTTTTTGTGACTTTCGACCATCTTCCTTAGTATTTTTTTGATATTCTTGTTGGCTGCCTCTACAGCTCCATTCATTTGAGGCCTGTAGGCTGTAGAGTTCTTGTGTTTGATCTTGAATTCCTCACATATTGCTTTCATCAAGTTGCTGTTGAGATTGGAACCATTATCAGTGATGATTGATTTCGGAATTTCTAATCCGCAAACAATACGGTCACGGACGAAATCTGCCACAACTTTCTTAGTCACTGCTTTGTATGATGCTACCTCAACCCATTTAGTAAAATAATCAATTGCCACCGGGATAAATCTGTGCCCGTTTGATGCGACGGGCTCGATAGGTCCAATGACATCCATCCCTCAGGCGGCAAATGGCCACGGTGAGCTTGTTGCAGTAAGCTCGTTTGGAGGCACCTTTATCATGTCTGCATGTATCTGATAGTGATGGCACTTGCGAACGTACTGGATACAGTCTGTTTCCATAGTCATCCAAAAATACCCTGCTCGGAGTATCTTATTTTCTAAGATAAAACCATTCATGTGCGGCCCGCATGTCCCTGCGTGCACTTCGTCCAATAGTTTGGATGCTTCTTTTTCTTCGACACACCTTAGCAAACCCAAATCGGGAGTCCTCCTGTACAAGATTCCTCCGCTGTGAAAGAAGTTGTTGGATAATCTCCAGAGCGTGCACTTTTGAGTGGCGTTGGCAATTCTTGAATGGCTTTGACCTTTGATGGGTCCAATTCTATCCCTCGATAGCTCATGATGAAACTCAGTAGTTTTCCAGCAGGAACCCCGAATGCACACTTGGCGGAATTCATTTTTAGATTATACCTTCTCAGTCTGTTGAAGAACTTTCTCAGATCTTCCATATGATCAGTGGCTTTCTTGGATTTGATGATGATGTCGTCCACATATACCTCGATCTCCTTATGTATCATGTTGTGGAAGATGGTAGTCATGCTCTTATGTAGGTGGAGCCAGCATTCTTCAACCCAAACGGCATCATTTTATAACAATACATCCCCCATGGTGTGATGAAAGTTGTTTTCTCCCTCATCCATCCATATCTGATATACCCAGCGAAACAATCGACGAAAGACTACAGCTTCATGCTTGGCGTAGTTGTCGATAAGAATGTGTATGTTTGGAAAAGGGAAGTCATCTTTCAGACTGGCTCGGTTGAGATCTCGGTAGCCGACACAAATTCTAACCTTCCCGTCCTTCTTTGGTACTGGCACAATGTTGGCTAACCATTTTGGATACTCTACCATTTTGAGAACCTTAGCTTTGACTTGCTTAGTAACCTCTTCTTTGATTTTCAAACTCATGTCGAGCTTGAATTTCCTGAGCTTATGCTTTACCGACGGACAGGCTGGATCTGTTGGCAACTTATGAGCTATAATGGCCTTGCTGAGACCAGTCATATCATCATACGACCAGGTATGTCCTCATATTCTTTTAAAAATTTTGTATACTCTTCCTTCTCTGATGGCGACAAGTGAACGCTAATGCGAGTTTCTTTGACATTTTTCGTATCTCCCAAATTAATGACCTCAGTTTCTTCCATGTTGGACTTAGGTCTATTTTCAAAATTCACAATCTCTTTGACGACCTCTTCAGGTATCTCATCTTTTTCTGAGCCTATATCCATTTGTTGCGTTGTTTTGTTGCAAGTCACAATCATTGGTTTATCACCAAAGTAAGTAATAGTAATGTTGTGTAAAAATAAAGTGAATGATAGAGAAGATAATAAGAGCGAGATATATGATAAACTGAAATGCTTTGATTAAATTCATAATTTCTTGAAACATCAGAGCTCTTTTCAAAATTAAAGACAATGCAGAAAGAAAATCAGCTAGTAAAATAAAATAAAATGAGATGCATGGTGATTTTGTTTAGCCTTGCTACCGCGAAGCTTTCCGGGCCCTGGTGGTTCTAAGAGTCCAATTATTGAGATGTGCCCTTCTGCTTAATATGATCATGCCAGAGTGCACAAACTAACCTTTGGGGAAGGGGAATAAAAAAATATTAAAACACAAAAAGGTAACAAGTTAGTAAAGATTATGAGGAGAAAATGTTGCGATATTTAAACACATAGTGCAAGAATAGAAATTGTGTCCTAAATTGGGTGCCTCGTTGTACCCGAGGTAGGCCTAGCGACAAATAGTTTTGGAGAACTTATAATGCTAAATGTCTCATTTTATTGATAAAAATAAGACGAATCCAAAACGACTCTAAATAACAGAAAGTAAATGCACTATTGGCCATTGGCCTTATTACATCATTAAGGCAAAATAAAGGACTCCTAACTACTTGGTCCCAGAAGGACCTTCCCAAGATTTGGCATCCTTGTCTCCCTCGAACAGCTCCACCAACTCGCGTAGTCCTAGCAGTAAGTAGGCTCGGGCCAATGAGTGCCTGATCACTGGAGTGGAGGTCTTTCTGCCAATTCATCAGCCTTGGGTGAATGTTGGTTACCATGCCAAATCTGGGGATCTCGTGCCTCATTTTCTGCAAAACAGAGTGTTAGGCCCTTACCCCCACCAGACTCACCTATTTAAATCAATAATTAGCATAGCAAGCACTTAAGTTCTCCAAATAAATGCACAGAACATGGAGGCGTCCGTTTGGGTTTCAAGGAAACCCGGTGGACTTTGGACAAGGCTATCTTAATGAGTCGTTACGTGGACAACATAACTGACTTGGCTAGGTTTGACCATGACGCATGTACAATTTAAATGGAATAAGATTTCTATTGGGGTATTAGACAGGTACCCTTGAGCGGACAACTCAAGAGGGAAAGGCACGGAACCGTCGACTGCACCGCAGATCGACTGGTTTTACCGCAAATATGCCTTTGCTAAATTTAGGGGGTGATAGTATTAGAAGCGCGCAACTACTCATTATAAGCGTTGCTATAGTATTTGTTTGGCACGAGTGGAATATGATGTTGAAGATGCAGTTTAGAAGAATGAAACATATTGACATGTATTTTCACGTTCATACAATAAAGTTTACAATAATTGCTCAAAATTACAACAGCATTGACGGGGAAGCAGTAAATGAAAGTAATTAAAGAAAAGAAACAAAAGAATCAAGTAAGTTTCAAATAAAGGCATAAGACAAAAGTAATAAAGAAAGCGGTAAAGTCACATATAGCATGCAATGGTAAAAGCCTAAAGAATCCCCAGCAGAGTCGCCATGCTGTCGACGCCTCCTTTTTCCTCGCAGAATCGGGTTCACGACATTCGGGAAGACAACTCTTATCCCATTTGGGAATTGGGTTTTTGGAGTTTGGAGAGTCGCCACCTAATGATTATAGTGCATTAGGAAACTTTTAGAAGAATTAAAGATGCAGACCAGAGTTTTGGGTAAGGGTGTCACGCCCCAAATTCGAGGGACATGACCCGCGCCCGACCGGGTAGCCCTAGCCGAGCGAACCTGGGTGCCTTTCCTATCCCACGCGTACCCCATATTTTTCATTATCCATTAATCAAACGAAATAGTCACTTATAATTAAAACACCATTTTACAAAACACACATAGTCACTTAATGAGGTTTAAAACTTTCATCGCCCAATATACAAAATACATATGTACATAAGTTCGCGACCCATACTTTCTGTCTACGGAGCCTCTAAAGGTACAACAAGATGATATAGTATTTGTCGGTAACAAGGCTCCGGCTATACCTTACATAATGTCAAAATAAAACTCCGGACACAAGCGGCCCGAGCCACGCAGGGCCCGAGAGGAGTAGGGCTCACCAAAAGAGCTAATGGAAGACGAAGAGGGAGCTACGATCGGTGGGCTGGAGCACCTGCTGTGGATCCACCTACAATCATAACACGAATGTAGCGCCCCCGGCAAATGGGACGTCAGTACATTTGAATTGTACTGGTATGTATAACAAACCTTACCCTGAGTAACCTCAAACCATACACAAGTAATAAACAATAGAAGGAAGCAATAATTGAGTACACACAAGGAAGACAATCAAGGCAAACAAGTTAATAAACTCTCCTTTCCCAATCATCATTTCCACATTTTCAATTTCACAATGTTCTCATATTTCATTTCAATAGTGATATCGATCGTTTTCCACCCTTATTACCTCGGCCACCCTTATTACCTCGGCCACCCTTATCACCACAACCCACACCTTAGTACTTCGTGTTGCGGCGTGCAACCCGATCCCACCGAGCAATCACAATTCACAAACAATACCACAACAATAATAATTAACAAGGATAACCACAACAAGTTTTAAGAACAACAACCACAAATCCCAATAACAACAACAACACAACTCACAAAAAGTTTAGGTGACTATCCATACCATTTCCACCTTTTTCAACAGCCCATTATACCATTTAGATCACAACAATAGTTTTCCACCATTTACTTGCACAATCATATCGGATGTCTTAATCAAAAACGCATAAGGCACAATATTTACATGAATTCACCAATAGTTCACACAAGTAAACACATCTTTTTCACAAGAGTTTAACTTCACAACTAATTTATGGAGATATCACATACCAAGTATTTGGACACCAAACAAGGCGATTTTACAAAGGTTAAGGTGAGCTATACATACCTGAAGCTCGATTCCTTTCTGCTTCCTACTTCCAATTCACCAAAATAATCTAGCAACGTCAATATAGTACACAAATTAATACACATAACTTAGAATTGAAATTCACAATTGCTACTCAAACTCATTTAGGTTATCAATCCCTCTTTGAATACTCCTTTACTCCTACCCAATTCCTCCTACTAGATTTTAGGTTTTTAATAGACATGCATGCATGATTTCAACCATTATTTTAAGGACTAATGCATGAGACTCCCCCTCTTAGTTTAAACCAGAAATTCAATGGGAGAAGTTAGGGATTTTTACCTGTAAGGAAAGGGGGTATGAAGATAAGCTTGAAATTTCCCGGCCCGGATGGTTTGAAGAATCAAATTTTGGAGAACGTGACTTTCTCTCTCAAGACCATCTCTTCCTCTCTCTTAATTTGTTCAGCAAGATTGTTAAAATGAGGGAGTTGAGGTGTTTTATTGAAAAAAGGTCGGGTTTTAAAATTTAGAAAAATAGAAGCCCGGGCAAATCTGCGATCGCAGAATCAAAATGCGGTCCGCGTATTGGACCGCAGAAATGCGCCCAAAACTCTGAAGTTCTGCCTGGGTCTGCGACAGGAATGCGATCCGCATTCCTATTATGCGATCGCATTTTGCACCGCAGAATTGACCTCCACAAATCCTTGAGGAACTTATGCGACGATTAAGCGGTCTGCATATTGATATGCGATCACATAATGGACCGCATTTTCAACATCAATTTTGACAACCCTTCTGCTTCACTCTGCAGCAGAAATGCGGTCTGCATATTGATTATGCGATTGCATAATGTAACGCATTTTCAACATCAATTTTGACAACCCTTCTGCTTCACTCTGCGGTAGAAATGCGATCCGTATAGCTGATCTATGACCGCATTTTGGACCGCAGAATGACATATTCGAACCTTGGCACTACGAGCTATTAGGTTTCAAGCAAAATTTTTTTATGGGCCTTACAAAGGGCTTGAAATTATCTCGAGGGGAAGGTGTTAGGCACCACTCAAGATCCACTAGTGTGGTTCCCGGCCATGCTACAATTGTGACTTTAAATGCAAATGTGAATAAACTAACAAGTATAACAGGAAGCACAAAAAGGTTAAAGAAAGTGAAGAAATTCAGAAAGGGGGCAGTTTAATTGTAAAAGAAATGTACAAGTAGAGGGAAGAAGTCAAGCAATTAGTGCAAAGAAACCAAAAATCATGTGAGAAACAGAAGTTGAAAGTGCAGCAGCTTTTAAAGTTCTAAAAAATTGTAAAACTAATAAAAGGAGATGGGAGTCCTAGGTTTATACATTACATGGATCATTCGCACAACACTGGTACCCAATTGTACACATAGTGTTATCGTGTAATCATCATCTCCATGTCTACACTTCCCACCCCGTTAAGGTATTAAAGCGCGGAACGGTATCGTTTACTTATCGCATGCTACTACCCGTCCCAATCCTATCAGTCTCGGGGTATTAGGACTTCTAGTCCTAAAAGGAAAGAAAGGGATGGAGGCCTTTGTGGAGTTTAAAGGATAAAATTATAGCTCGACATTCAAAACAAGTATCAAATAAAGGGAAGAATAAATAAGCAAATAAGGCTCAAATAAACCCCAGAAATCAAATAATCATATAGTTTAGCATGCCTTGACAAATATTGATTTGGTCTCAGATTAAAATTAAGCAGTGAGCGGACTGGTTTAATACATATATTTGCACAGAAAGTCTGCATTAGGCAACTCGGATACAGTTGTCAAAGATTAATGCACTGAATTAATCGCGAGTTGATTTAAAAAAGTACTGATTTTAGAAGATGATTATGCAGAAGAGTTTTGAAGAAAAAGGGTATGCTGCAGACGTTTCGAAAGTAGTTCAAAAGGAAAAACAAAATGCCTAATTGTGGTTAAAACAAAAAGAAAAGTTTTGAAAATTCCAGAAGGGACAGAGTTATCTAAAGAAAAGAGTGAGTTGCGGAACTGATTTAAAACGACGAGTTCAAAAGACAGGAATTGAGTTGGAAAACACGTTTAGGCAGAATATTAGAAAGAAGCAATTTCCGAAGAGATATGCCAGTTAAAGAAATAGATTTTAGGGAAAAGTATACACTGATTTGAAACAAGTTTTATAAGAGACTACGTTTTGGAAAACATGTACTGCCTTAGGCGTATAAGAAACGGCTAATCAATTGCTACTGCTGTTAAACAGACTAAGCGAGTTTGATTCAAAAGAAGCTCCTATGGACATGATATCTACATGTTATTGATTACCGAACTTGTTAATAAACTTGTGGACGGGTACTTTTTTATTTGTCCTAAAGTTTGCCTAATGTCATACGTATGCACATCCTATAGGAATGACACCTATAAATTTGCAGAAAATTAACTCCTATAGGCAGGATTTCTATATGCATAATTGCAGAAAAGTGAGTGTTAAGTCCTATAGACATCCTTTCTATGTGATTAAAAACGGTCCTATAGGCAGGATCTCTAGATGGTTAAATAATAAAGTCCTAAGATCATGATTTCTACCCTTTTGAAGCAAGAAACTAAATACCCCTCCCATATCGCTTTACTATACTCCCCAAGTTTATACAAGTTATTACAGAATATACAAAATGCATCAGAGGATAACAGCTAGATCCGAGCAGCCTAATTCAACCTTAATGTCTAATAATAAGCGATTGAGCCACTTTCGGGATCCAGATTTCCAAAGCATTCTCTTTATCCAGAGTGTTTCAAAGTTCCAAGGAATCTCAGGGATTACCGGTATTGCTTACACCCAAGATACCATTAGAATAAAAACAGTGCAGTGTGGAAGAGCCAGCTCTCAGGCATCCAAGTTCAGAGGGAGCTCAGGGGGTTCCAAAGCATTTCTTGCAAGAGAGGGGCAGAACTTAATAGCTAAGAGTAAGTGCAAAGTGAAAGGGGGATTGGGGAGCCATGAAATGTGGTGGTCATACCCAGCCACAAAGTAGGCTGGCACACCTCTGATCACTTGCTTGGTCAAACACATTAAGAGCAGACCGTTACAGGTCAGACCAGGGTCTGAACAGTAATTAGGACACTGTCATACCCAAGTCTAAAGCTCAAAAACACATAAAGGGGGAAAGGGAATGGGAACTGATTGAGTTTGGGATTCGAAGAATCCAATCCAGAATCATGGACAACAATATTAGAGTGTTTTCATGCCCTGAACCATAACTCACATATAAAGGGGTATGAGGGTTTGGGATTCATAAAGTATCAAATTCATGACAAGCAACTGGAAGGATGCATACATAATTTAAATACTGAATTACAAAGGAAAGGGGGAACATGTTACAATATGCTAGAAACAAATGTCAACAAAAAGAATTGGACAGAAGTGGGAAGAAGTAAACACATTGTGGTGGAGACAAGTAAACTAACTGAGACATACCAGTAGAGAAGCAAAAAAGTGCAGGAGAAAGTAGAGTAAACAAAGTCCACAACAGCACAAGTAAAAGAGAGAGAGTTTTTTTAAGTAAGAGTGACTTGTGAACTCAGATTACGTTCTGTGTTCGTGTGTGTTCAAAGAGAAGGGAGGAGAGTATTTATAGTTTGAAATTAGGCAGGGAACAAGGTAAGAAAATAACCATGTACCAATTAGAATCAATCAGTAGCAGAAAATTCCCTTTAAATGAGGAATTCAAATTTGAATGGTAAAGGGAAAGAGTTATTTAAGGAAGGAGATCAAGTAAGCAGATTGTGCATAGCATACAAATAAGGGGTAAATACATAGGGGTTTTAATTAAGGAAAGAAAATTTCAAAATACACGGTCAAGTAAATAAGGCAAGGACAAAGTAAATCAATTGGTACGTAGTAAATCAGCGAATCGGGAATTCAAAATTGCCCCTGAACCAAGTCAGAAATAGGGGAATCGAAAGGTTAAAAAGAGTTTTCAAATAAAACAAGGAAAGAATCAATCATGCTTACACAAGGATGTCTGAAATTAGTCCCGAATCTATGATTATTTTAAAGGGACATTCAGCATGTATAAAGAGTGCACAAACATTAGGCATGCGAGGTTAAACCAATTTAGAGATGAGAACCAAACAAAACACATAGCAGATAACCTCAGAAGAAACATTCAGAAACCTCAAAAGAAACCAAGATTCTTGACATGCAAGTTCTAGAATGTCACAAAAGGTCACAGAGATAGGCAGACATGCACAAACAAAAACAAGAGAAAACTACGAGTGTTAAGACAAAGGTAGGCAAGAACATGATCAGCGGAACTTTAGAAACAAAATTAAAGCATGAGCTTGAATACATATAGCAAAAAGTAAGTCAACAACCTAGGCTAGCATGTGAACACAGAATGTAAAAGAATCTCTGTAGAAATATGGTAAGAAACAAGAGAACAGCCTCGAACATAATAGGAAATAAAACAACGAGCATAAACACACGTAAGGGAGAGTAAAAGAATCAGAAAACATTTTAGGAGCCATTTTCAGAAAACCCTAAAATTGATTTGAATAGTTTTGAAAGAGGAAATTTGGGGAAAAACTCTAAAATGTTACCAACATCATAGATCTAGCACATATCTAAAAGAATAAATGAAAAAGGAACCTCGAATAGGCTAGGGCTTCTAATAACCCAAAAGGACGAGAAAGGCTTGGAAGTCATGAGAACGGATCTGAGTTGATAAGGTCGAATCTAGGCTCAAGAGGCCAAGATACACCGGAGCAAGGCCAGAAACGGCCAAAGAATCTCGAATCGACCAAGGTCTGGATGAACACCCTTGAGGTCTAGCCTCGAATCTTCAATGAGCAGGCGTGTGGGAGCAGTATGTGGTGAGTAGAGGTTGTCCATGGTTAGATTAGCCATGGATTCCGGTGATTTTAGGTCGAAGAGGGGGTAGGCGTCTATTAGGGTTTCAGGTGGGTGAGAGCATTTGAGAGAGACGAGGGATTAGCGGAAGCGGTCTTTGAGAGAATGGGGAGGGTTTGGGGGGTCGTTTAGAATTAAAAATGGTAAGGGAGAGCCTGGGTCGTTGATCAAAATGATCAACGGCTTAGATTAAAAGGGACACAGGCCGGTTCGGGTGATTGGGTGTTGGGTCGGGTGGATTAGGAAATTGGGTTAGGGAATTAGATTCAATTTGGGGCTGAGATTGGGGCCCAATTCTGGTTAAAATTGAAATGCAAAAAGGGCTAACTTTTAAATAACCAATTTTCCCTTGTTTAATTTATAAAAAATAGCAAAATAATTTCTGGAAGTAAATAATACATAATTATCAAATTAAAAATGCTAGAGTCAATTTTATAAATATAATTATAATTAAATCTTAAAAGGGCTAATATTGCAATTATGTGCCATTTAGTTTTAAAAAATACTAAATAAATTTGTAAAAATTATGAAAAAATCATGTTAGCCATATTTTGGTGTAAATATGAGAATAAAAATAGTTTGTCCACCAAAATGATAACTTTGGGAATAATTATTGGATTTTATGGTATAAAAAATAGGTAATAAATTGGTTTAAAAATCATTAAAAATTTGGTAAAATACCAAAACTCTTGGGTGTGCTCATATATGCACATATATGCTATTTTGAAAGTATTTTGGGGATAAAAATACTTAGAAAAAAATTGGGTATCAACACACCCAGCCCATTTCTATTCCGCCATATCGTATGACACCAGCAGAGTTGAAAGAATTGAAGGAGCAACGTCAGGAACTCCTAGATAAGGGGTTCATTCGGCCTAGTGTGTCATCGTAGGGTGCACCAGTTCTGTTTGTGAAAAAGAAAGATGGCATAATTAGAATATACATTGACTACAGACAGTTAAACAAGGTGACAGTGAAGAACAAGTATCATTTGCCTCGTATTGATGACTTATTTGATCAGCTTCAGGGAGTGAGGGTGTTTTCTAAGATTGATCTCCGTTTAGGTTATCACCAGTTGAAAATCAGGGAGTCGAATATTCTTAAGACTGCTTTCAGGACTAGATATGTTCACTATGAGTTTCTGGTTATGTCTTTCGGGCTGACCAATGCCCCAGCAGCATTCATGCATTTGGTGAACAGTGTATTTCGGCCTTATCTGGATTCTTTTGTTACTATATTTATTGATGATATTCTGGTGTACTCGCATAGCCAGGAGGAGCATGCCAAGCATTTGCATGTAGTGTTGCAGAGATTGAGGGAGGAGAAGGTTTATGCAAAATTCTCCAAGTGTGAATTTTGGCTAGGTTTTGTGGCATTCTTGGGACACATAGTGTCCAACGAGGGTATTCAGGTTGATCCAAAGAAGATAGAAGCAGTGCAGAGTTGGTCTAGACCGTCCTTAGCCACAGAGATCCGGAGTTTTCTTGGGCTAGTAGTCTATTATAGCCGGTTTGTTCAGGGGTTTTCATCCATTGCGTCGCCTTTGACCAAGCCAACTCAGAAGGGTTCTCCATTTGTATGGTCGGACGAGTGTGAGGAGAGCTTTCAAAAGCTCAAGACAATTTTGACCACAACTCCAATGTAGGTTTTACCATCAGCTACAGGTTCATATACTTTATATTGTGATGCTTCGAGAGTTGGGATTGGTTATGTGTTGATGCAGGAGGGTAGAGTTATTGCTTATGCTTCTCGTCAGTTAAAGCCCCATGAGAAGAACTACCTTGTTCATGATTTAGAGTTGGCTGCCATAGTTCATGCCTTGAAGATTTGGAGGCACTATTTATATTGCGTATCTTGTGAGGTATTCACTAATCATCATAGTCTTCAGCATTTGTTTAAGTAGAAAGACCTTAATTTGAGGCAGCGGAGGTGGCTTTAGTTGCTAAAAGATTATGATATTACTATTTTGTATCATTCGGGAAAGGCCAATGTAGTGGCTGATGCTTTGAGCCAAAAGGCAGTCAGTATGGGGAGTTTGGCATACATTCCAGTTGGGGAGAGGCCCTTCGCAGTTGATGTTCAAGCCTTGGCTAATCGGTTTATGAGACTAGACATTTCTGAGCCTAGTCGGGTGTTGGCTTGTATGGTTTCTCGGTCTTCCTTATATGATCGCATCAGAGAATGCCAGTATGATGACCCGTATTTGCTTGTCCTTAAGGATAGAGTTCAGCATGATGATGTCAGAGATGTGACTATAGATGATGGTGGCGTATTGAGGATGCAGGGCCGTATCTATGTGCCAAATATAGATGGGCTTAGAGAGTTGATTCTGGAGGAGGCCCACAACTCGCGGTATTCTATTCATTCGGGTGCCGCGAAGATGTATCAGGACTTGAGACAACATTATTGGTGGAGAAGAATGAAGAAAGATTTGTAGGTTATGTAGCTCGGTGTCTCAATTGTCAGCAGGTGAAATATGAGCATCAGACACCGAGTGGTTTGCTTCAGCGGATGATTATTCCAGAATGGAAGTGGGAGAGAGTTACTATGGATTTTGTGAGTGGTCTTCCTCGGACTTCAAAGAAATTTGACTCTATTTGGGCGATTGTGGATCGGTTGACCAAGTCCGCGCACTTCATTCCAGTATGTACTATGTATTCTTCGGAGCAGTTGGCAGGGATATTTATCCGAGAGATTGTGCGGTTGCACGGTGTTCCGCTTTCCATTATCTCAAATAGAGGTACTCAGTTTACTTCCCAGTTTTGGAGGACTTTTTAGCGAGAGTTGGGTACCCAGGTGGAGTTGAGCACAACATTTCATCCTCAGACAGACGGGCAGTCCGAGAGTACTATTCAGATATTGGAGGACATGTTGCATGCTAGTGTGATTGATTTCAGAGGTTCTTGGGATGAGTTTCTGCCGCTTGCAGAGTTTGCCTAAAGCAACAGCTATCAGTTCAGTGTTCAGATGGCACCTTATGCGGCATTGTATGGGAGACGGTGTAGATCTCCAGTTGGTTGGTTTGAGCCTGGCGAGGCTAGACTATTGGGGACAGAGTTGGTTTAGGATGCCTTAGAGAAGGTGAAAGTGATTCAGGAGAGACTTCGTACAGCTCAGTCGCGTTAGCAGAGTTATGCAGACCAGAAGGTTCGAGATGTATCTTACATGGTGGGTGAGAAGGTCTTGCTGAAGGTTTCGCCCATGAAGGGTGTTATGAGATTTGGAAAGAAAGGGAAGTTGAGCCCGCGATTTATTGGGCCTATTGAGGTACTTAGGAGAATTGGAGAGGTGGCCTATATGCTTGCTTTTCCACCTAGTGTGTCGGGCGTTCATATGGTATTGCATGTTTCTATGCTCCGGAAGTATGTTGGGGAATCATCTCATGTTTTGGATTTCAGCACAGTGCAGTTAAATGAGGATCTGACATATGATGTGGAGCCAGTGGCTAATTTGGGTCGATAGGTTCGAAAATTAAGATCAAAAGATATAGCGTCAGTGAAAGTACATTGGAGAGGTCGGCTCGTGGAGGAAGCTACCTGGGAGACCGAGCGGGAGATGCAGAGCTGATATCTTTACCTGTTTGAGGCTTCAGGTATGTTTCTTAACTCGCTCGAGGACGAGCGTTTGTTTATGTTGCGGAGGATGTGACGACCCGACCCATCGTCTCATGAGTTACCACCCCGTTCTTCCCATTTTCTGCTTCCTTATGTTTCATTATCGGCATTAGGGGTGTTAGAGTCGATTTGGGTGTGTTAGAGGGCTCGGATGTGAATTCTGATCGTTCGGTTAGCTCCGGAAGGTGATTTTTGACTTAGGAGCGTTATCGGAAGTATTTTTGGAGGTCCGGTGTAGAATTATGTTTGAATTGGCGAAGTTAGTATTTTGGCGATTTCCGGTGGATAGGTGAGATTTTGATCCGAGAGTCGGAATGGAATTCCAAGAGTTGTTGTAGCTTCGTTAGGTGATTTGGGATGTGTGTGCAAAATTTCAGGTCATTCGGACATGGTTTGGTTCGGTTTTTGATCGAATGCGTGTTTCGGAAGTTTTAGAAGAATTTAGGCTTGAATCCGATGTAATTTGATGGTTTTAGTGTTGTTGGATGTGTTTTTATGATTGGAACAAGTTTGAATAATGTTATAGGATGTAGTGGTATTTTTGGTTGAGGTCCCGGGGGCCTCGGGGTGATTCCGGATGGCCATCGAGATAAATTTTTGGAGTTGTGAAAGTCTTGGTCTGCTGGTGTCTGGTATTTTCGCTTCTGCGGAAATTGGACCGCAGATGTGGTTCCGCATAAGCGAAGAAGAAGTCGTAGGTGCAAAAATGGGCCTCGAGATAGGTTCCGCAAAAGCGGAGGTTCGGACTGCAGAAGCGGTCTCGCTTGTGCGAAAAATGGAACGCAGAAGCGGTCCTGGGCGAAATGACGGAATCCACAGAACTGAAAGCCGCAGTAGAGACATTTTTATCGCAGAAGCGGAAATAGGCCTGGGCAGAGAGGTTAAGTTCTGGAAATGGGACTTCGTTCCCATTTCCCATTTTTGACGATTTCGAGCTCGGATAAGGCGATTTTTCGGGAGATTTTTGAAGAGAACAACGAGTAAGTATTCTTAACTCAATTTTGATTATATTACTCGAATCTATTGCAAGCTTTGTCATTCATCATTGAATTTAAGGGGGAAAAACTTAGAAACCCTCTCGGATAGATTTGAGGATTTGAAGTTCAAAGCGATATGGGGAATTTATAAATTTGGTGTGGTTAGACTCGTGGCGAGATAAGGAATCCATTGACATTAATTTTTTTGAGTTTCGAGACATGGGCCCGGGCTCGGGTTTTGTCAAATTCGTGAATTTTGATATTTTTTGATTTCTTTCAATTGGGTATTGTCTCTTTAGCATAATGCGACATATTCGTTGTGATTTTGAGCAGATTCGTCGCACGAGGAGGCTAATTTGAGAGGCAAGGGCATAGCGAGCTAGACTTTGACCGTCTTGAGGTGAGTAATAGATGTAAATGATGTCCTGAGGGTTTGAAACCCCGGAATTTCACATCGTAACGCTATATTGAGGTCACTTGCATGCCGGATAACGGGCGTGGGGTAAAGCACCGTTGGGGATTGTGACTTGGTCCGTCCCGAGAGATGTTTTTATCGTGTTTTCTACTTGAACTTAATTGAGAATCATCCTTACTTGGATTTAATTGTTACATTTGGGCTTCTTGACAATTATTTGAATCCTTCAGGGATTGATATCACTGCTTTCGCATACTTTGCATATCATTGAATCTCAGTCCAAGGTTTTAAATACTATTTGCAAACTCAGCCATCTTCCTAAGATTTGAAAACTTAAATGATATTTTTACACTAAGAACCACTGTTTTATAAATGCCCAAGTGGCTAATGATGGTTTCTGGACTGAGCATGGATCGGGCTGCACGCCGCAACAGTATTACATTGATATTGAGGCCGAGAGCCTGGTGGATTATACTGATGTTGATATGAGGCCAAGGGCCTAGATTTGCTGCCACGAGGTGACTTAATATTGCGCCTGGTCTGTAAGAGCCCCTCCGGAGTCTGTACACACCCCCACTGAGTGTCGTCGACGATAAATAAATGGATGGCTCTTGCTGCATGCCGCAGTGGGTACCGAAGTGTACCGTCATATGCATTGCATTGCATCTCATGCATTGTTCTTTATCTGTTATACCTGCCTTCATATCTGTACTCTGATTTCATTGACTTGTTGCTTCACTATTTGATGTTCTAAAATACCGGTTATAGTTTAACTTGTGTTTTCCATGATTTCTTATTCTCAACCTTTATTTATGTTTATTACTCACTGGGTCGGAGTACTCACATTACTCCCTGCACCTTGTGTGCAGATCTAGGTACACTACAGACTGAGTGAGGATTTGTTTAGCTGAGCAGTAGTATCCGGGAGTATCGAGGTAGCTGCATGGCATTCGCAGCCTTGATCTCTCCCCTCTATCTCTATCTTTTATTCCGTATTTTTCCTAGTCATACTTGTAATAGGTGGATTTTCTGTATTAGAGGCTCATAATCGTGACACCGGATTCTATTGGGCTATGGTTTAGTATTTTAATGGATCCGCAGATTTTATTATTTATAAACTTGAAAGTAATGACTTAGTGACTCCCTATGTTATTTATCTATAATCTGATTAAGAATTTGGGATAATGTTGTTGAATGGTCGGGCTGGCCTAGCAGTGTGTTGGGCGCCATCACAACCGAGTTTGGGGTCGTGACAGGAACATGCTACAAGGGATAACAACTACTAACAGAATTTCAATAGAGAAGCACAAAGAACACTGTAAAACAATTTTGAGCAAGAATAAGGAAAACAGTAACAAGTGCACGACATCACCCTTCGTGATTTTACTCTCGTTCTCACCATAAGAATCAATATATTCGGCTCGGCATCATCATTCATGTTTTTACCTCTCATAATCATGGCACGTCATTATCCTTCGTGCATTATCACTCATATCATGGCATGACATCACCCTTTGTGCTTTTACATTTACAATATTGGCACGGCATCACCTTTCGTGCATTAACACTCACTCACAAATATCATACACGACATCACCCTTCGTGTTTTCCACTCATCCTTACCCAAGCAACAATCACAAGCAATTCGGACAAGGAATCAATAAAATCAGAACAGAATCCCGGAAAGGAACAATAGTATAACAATAATATCCTGGCAAAGGAAACAATGTCATAAGCAATAACATCCCGGCAAGGGAAACATTATCATGAACCTCTTCTCATTTCCACACTCACTTCTCAACACAATCTCAACTTGAGCCAATGCTCTACAATGTTCAATTACCAAGAATACTTCCATAAGCCTTGTTCAATATTAATTACCATTATATTAAGCATGGATAATACATAACGGAGTCACGACAATCATAGTATAAGACTCACAGGCATGCTTGAAACCAACGTATAGGTACCCGTCACCATACCTATACGTCGTACTCAACAATTAATACATAGAAAATAAGACTATTACTCATATTTCCTCAAGCTAAGGTTAAACCAAAAACTTACCTCAATGCCATGAATACAATCAATCCTCAACTATCACTTTACCCCCTGATTCTACCACCAATTCGCTTGTATCTAGCCATAATTTACTTAACAAAATCAATAAATGCTAAATGAATCAATTTTAATGCATAAAAATAGGTTTTCTAAAGATTTTCCCAAACAGTTAAAAAACCCCAGGACCACCTGGTCAAAACCCGAGGTTCGAACCAAAACTAGATCACTCATTTTCCCACAAACTCAAATATATAATTTGTTTTGAAATCGAACCTCAAATCGAGGTCCAAATCCGCAAAATTGAAAATCCTATGTTCTACCCAAAAATATCCAATTTTCCCATGAAAACCCTTGAGTTTGAATTGAAATCATGTGAAAAGACGTTATAGATTGAAGAAAATAAGTTAGAAATAACTTAGAGCCTGTTTGGATAGGCTTGTTTTAAGTGATTTTTAAGCCAAAATAGCTTTTAAGTCATAAGTTAGGAATTCTAGCTTTTTGCTTTTGTCATTTTAGCTTTAAAACAAGTGATCCAAACACTACAAAATAGCTTAAAAGCACTTAAAACAAGTGTCACGACCCAAAATCCACTAAGGGTGGTGGCGTCGGACACCTCTGCCAGGCCAGCCAACTAGATTATCAATTAATTTCTCTTTTAATATTTTAGAAAATCTGAGGTTTTTCCTTCCATTTTCATAAATAAAAGTTCACTACTTGAATTCAAATTTAAATAATAGCAATTAGTACAAATCCGTTGAAAACCGTCCCAGAAACCCGGTGTCACAAGTACATGAGCAACTACTAATAAGAGAAATAAAATACAACATCCGTCCGGAATACAGTGGACGGAAAGTAAATACAGTACACTAGAAGGGACTACCCTAGCTGCGGTCGCCTCCAATGATGCAGCTCACTTAGTCCCAGCATCATCCATGCTGCTACGCCCAATAGGCTGCTAGAGGTATATATACCTGTGCAACAAAAATGCACAGAAGTGTAGTATGCGTACGTAATCAACCTGTACTCAGTGAGTTTCCCACCTAATCCCGAAGGGGTAGAGACGAGATGGCCAACTCCGACACTCACTAGAGGTCAATTAGCAATATTCTATAAGTGCAAGGATAATCATGGATTTGTATGGAAGTTCTGATTGCGAAGCCAGAAAAAAAGGTAAACACCTTCAACAATAAATCAAGGGCTTATAAAGTCTGTTCTTTATTATCTTATCAGTTTATATCAAGCCACGTAGGGCCAATTCCACATTTACAATTTTTGAGTAACAGATAAACATGCGCAAATCATGCCGAGGTCGACGTCCCGCTCCAACAGAAATGTAAATTGTGCACTGCCGAGGGTCGAGCGGCACGAACCATAGATGCATCTATTATCACCTAGGTGTTCGGCCCGTTCCATAAATAAACACATATCTTTCTCGCGAATCATCCATGCGACGCAGGCACACATAAAACACATGCTCAAGTAGGAAATTAAGAATGTATCGAGTATAATTATCCAAATAGACAAATTTCTCCTTGTAACATTTCAGGGAAAATTAATATTTAAATCTCTTTTTAAATTCCTTTACCAATTCAAGGTGATTTAAGCAATTCAAACCATAAATGGGTTCACTATAATCCATGTATAACATGCTCTTTGGGTCCTAGACTACCCGGACAATAGCATGATAGTGGCTACGCGCGGACTCTCGTTACCTCGTCCATACGTAGCCCCCACAAATAGGAGCACATAACCAATTATTTCACCTATGGGGTAATTTCCCCTTCACAAGATTAGAAAGGAGACTCACCTCGCTCCGAAAACTCATAACCGACATTCTACATTCTTCCAAAAGGCTTGAACCAACGCACAATGCACCAAAACTAGCCAATTAACGACACACTAATGAGAAAATGCTCAAATACTCGTTAACAATTCAGATTATACAAATTCCCAACTCCTCTTAGTGAAATGACCAAAATGCCCTCGGGCTCACATGCCCGGAGTCCAAAATTTCTCGAAGATAAAGGTTACCCATACCTTAGGAACTCAAATATAAAATTTTCTCTTAATTCCATACTCAAAATCGTGATCAAAATCTAAGATTAAAATTTTCTAGGTTTTCAACCAAAACCTCAATATTTACTCTAATTTCCATGTTTAAATCCATGTACAATTGATATATTCAACTCAAAGTGGTGGGGATAACTTACCTTAACATAGATGACGAAAATCCCCTCCTTGAAGCTCCCAAAAATCGCCCCAAGCCATGAGAAATATGATAGAAATGGCCAATTCCCGACTTTAAAATGATATTCTGCCTCCAGGGATTTCCGCTTCTGCGGAAAAATCCCGCTTCCGCGATCCCGCTTCTGCGGAAAATAATCCACTTCTGCGGTCCCTCGGCTCCAGCCCTTTTTCGCTTCTGCGATAGCTTAACCGCTTTTGCGGTTCCGCTTTTGCGGATAGAGGGCCGCTTCTGCGGTCCT
Organism: Nicotiana glauca; assembly: GCA_026770625.1. Lineage (NCBI taxonomy): Eukaryota > Viridiplantae > Streptophyta > Magnoliopsida > Solanales > Solanaceae > Nicotiana > Nicotiana glauca. Next base: position 42,935 of record MU692771.1, read on the forward strand.
GGGCTGCCTCCCTCCTAACCGCTTCTGCGGGGCCGCTTCTACGGTCCCATCTCCGTAGAAGCAGAAATACCAGCAACCAGCAACTCACCTATTTCCAAAAATCCATTTTCGATCCGTTAACCACCCGGAATCCACCCGAGGCCCCCGGAACCCCAACCAATCCCAAAACACATTACGGACCTGCTCGAGGCCTCAAATCACATCAAACAACGTTGAAGCGAAGAATCACATCCCGATTCAAGCTTTATGAACTTTGAACTTTTCAACTTCTATTTCCGATTCTTAAACCTATCAAATCACGTCCGATTGACCTGAAATTTTGCACACTAGACATATTTGACATTACAGACCTACTCCAACTTCCGGAATTGGATTCCGACCCCGATATCAAAAAGTCAACCTCCGGTCAAACTCCTCAAAAACCTTCAAATTTCTATCCTTAGCCAAATGGCTTCAAAATGGCCTACGGGCCTCCGAATTCACTTCCGATCGCGCTCCCAACTCCAGAATCACCATACGGAGCTACTCCCAGTCTCGGAATTCCAAACGGATATTGATAACACTGAAATGCACTTCAAACCAATCTTATGAAATTCCTTCTAAAATGCTAACTTCCACAATAGGCGCCAAAACGCTCCTGGGTTATCCAAAACCCGAACCGTGCAAACGCCCAAGTCCGAAATCATCATACTAACCTGCTGGAACCTTCCGATCCTGATTCCAAGGTCGTTTACTCAAAAATCCAATCCTAGTTCATTCTTTCAACTTTAAGCTTCTCAAATGAGAATTTTCATTTAAATTTAGCTCCGATCTTCCTGAATATAAATTCCGAACATGCGAACAAGTCAATACACCTGAAATGAAGCTGCTCATGGCCTCAGACCGCTGAACAACGTGCTAGAGCTCAAAATGACCGATCGGGTCGTTACAACAAGCCAATCCAAACGGGCTCTTACTAATAATTTGGAAAAGAGCTTTTCTTTGGGAAATCGCTCAAGAGAGCCTAGGGTTTGATTGAGTTTGAAAAATGAATAAATTTCGTCTAAGTTATAATTTGCACAGGTGGAGATACCGCATTGGAAAAGTCAGGTTCGCAAATGCAAACTTGCAAATGCGGCCCAGACTTTGCAAATGCGAAGGTAGCACTGCCCCTGCTTTCTTCGCACATGCGAACAATTGTTCACAATTACTGTAACTGCTATCGTCGCATTTGCGACATTGAACTTCGCAAATGCGAAGGTCTCCCTGCCCTGTCCATCTTCGCAATTGCGATAATTCTTCGTAATTTCAAGCTTGCATTTGTAAGCCAGGTTTAGCAATTGCAAAGCCTGCAGACCTGCAATACACCAGCAGTTTTCGTAAGTCCAATTTCGCTCCGCGACCTATCCAAAACTCACCCGAGCCCTCGAGGCTCCAAACCAAACATGAACGCAAGTCCAAAATAATCATACGGACTTGATTGTGTGATCAAATCATCAAAATAACATCAACAACTATGAATTAAACCTTATTTTCATGAAATCACTCAAGAACATCAAAATTTCCATTTTCTCAAATAAATGTCCGATTCATACTAAACAAACTCTGATTCTTACCAAACTTCACATATTCAACTTAATTATTATATAAGACCTGTATTGGGCTCCGAAACCAATATACGGGCCCAATAATATCAATTTCAAACATCTTTACTTTTCCAAAAACTCTTATAATTTTGGTGAAACAATTTCTTTCAAAAATTTATTTTTCGGGTTTGGGACCTCGGAATTCAATTTCGGACATATGCCCGAGTCCCATATTTTATTACGGACCCTACAAGACAGTCGGATCATGGGTCCGAGTCCATTTACTTAAAATATTGACCAAAGTCATCTTTAATCAATTTCAAAAGCCAATTTCCTTATTTTACTTAGATTTCACATAAAAGCTTTTTGAAAATGCGCCCGGACTGCACACATAAATCAAGGTGAGACAAAAAGAGGTTTTTAAGGTCTCGAAACACAGAATTTACTTTCAAAATGAGTGACACCACAACATGTGAATAAATGCGCATACAACTGGACTGCCCTGATTTTAAGCGCTTTTTATAATTGTATTCATGAATACAACTGAGCAAATACATATGAATACATGAGCGTAGATTTGGAATTTCCTGATTTTAGGCGCTTTTTGCTATTGTATTCATGAATACATTACACAAATACATGTTAATGCATGCGCGTATAACTGGACTACCCTGATTTAGGCATTTTTCTTACTGATGTATTCATAAATATAGCAATGTGAATACATGCACGTATAGCTGAACTACCCTGATTTTAGGCACTTTTTATTGTTGTATTCATGAATAAATGGCGCGAATACACGTGAACATATGCGCGTACACTTGGACTATCTTGATTTTTAGGCACTTTTGTTGTTGTATTCATGATTACATCAACGCGAATACACTACTGTAATAACTGAATAGTGGCTATAGGAAGTAATTATATATATGATAGATATAGGAAATTTTTGAAAATTCCTCTTTAGAGAAAGCCTGAATTTTTAAAGTTAAAAGGGTTTTTTGAAATACTCTATCTTATATATTTTTATTCATGAAATATCAACAAGTCTTTTAATATGTAAGACTCAAATTTATATTTGAGTTTAAATTTGTATTTTAAAAAAATCTAAATACCAAGCTAGCGTTTGGCCATAGATTCCCAAATTTATTTTGAAAAATCTGACTTGGGTGAAGTTTAGTTTGAAGATGAAAATGTGTTTGGACATAAGTTTTCAAAATATATTTCACTTTTTTTTAAATAACATGAAACATGACTTATACTTACAAGTTCTAAAAACTATCACAAGTACTCAACAATACTGTTATCAATAACATTCATTATATTATCGCTAACCATAGTCCTGAACATAAGTAAATTTGGTATAAAATTATAATTTTTATAATGAACTACACTATCATATGACCGAGAAGACGATAAAATATTGTTACAAATAATAAATGATGAGCTCTTTTATAAAATACAAAAGTTTGGGAATTTTTTTAAAAAAATTTATAGTGATATTTTCGGCCAAAATCAGCTCTTGAGCTAGTTTTGGAGTTTGAATTTTGAGAATTTTCCAAAATATAGATAAAATTATGAACAACATGTGTTTACCAAAAAATCCAAATACATTTTGGCAAAATTTAAGGCCAAACGGGTCCCAAGTCTTTTAATAGATACTACAAAATATTCAAATTGTTATGAACAATACAAGAAGTAGAAGAGTATTGCAGAGAAAAGCAAAGATGGGGAATTTTAATCGATTTGGGATGATTTACAATGGAGTAGAACCCCTCTATTTATAGGAAAAAAGTGATTTAGCCACCAAGTAAAAAACCCTAAGATCTCTCTAAAATATAAACATTCACGTTAAATAAAATTCTATTTATAACACTCACCCTTGAATGTCTATTCAACAGATAATGTGTCTTATTAAAACCTTAACTAAAATAAAACCCAGTGAAAAAAAATTCTAGTGAAGGAAAAAGAGTACACATATCTAACAATACGCCTTTTAGTTGCCTCATTAAAAACCTTGCAAGGAAAATCCAGTGGGACAAAATCTTATAATGAAAAAAGAGTATAACGCGTATTAACTCCCCTTGATGAGAGTATCAATTCACATCCTTGAGCCTTTGCATTCCAATCTTGTGCACCATCTTCAAAAGATCGTTGGTAGAGATTTGATAAATAAATCAGCCATAATAAATTGAATGAATATATTTCACCTTGAAATTATCATTCTTGATAGAGATGTAATGTCTTCATATAATGTCATGCAATGACTTTTCAATATCTCCATAGAGATATTCTCGCTATCACATTATCAAGCTTATAGTTTTGGCATGATACATATGTACACAAATTGCACTTAGGATGTGGTACTTCAGGACTAGGAATTATATATGCTTTAAGCGATTTAAATCCTTCAGGGATTGTCATATAAGTTAAATCATATAACCCATACAAATGGACTTTATATTTATATCAAGTTTTCATGGCTTGCCAGACATATAAAATACATGAAAATGATTGCACTCACCATTGACTTTATACTTTCAAGTGCTTGAACTATATGTCCCTAACTACATGGCTTTCATATGAAACCAATTCTACTTGAATTGTTTCTCCAGACGTAAGATCCTCATATATATTTAGCATTATTATAGATGTCATTAAAAAATATTTTATATCTGTTCCAACCTCTTTATTTTTCATAGAAACATAACATAGAGATCTCTTGATTTATATATTCAGGTACCTGAATCTTTCATGAGATTTTATGACGTGTTATGTCATGTGATCTTCTAGAACGTTTTACTCCTTTAATATGATCATTTGCTCATCTTCTTTATCAAGAAGTTTATTTGAAACTGATTTTTCTATATGCTGTAAGTGTACCATAGACTTTTCCCTTGTCACGATACGGATTTCCCACCCTCGGGAGTCGTGATGGCTCCTACTAATGAAAGCTAGGCAAGCCAAACGTTTGAACAATTCACCTATTTTTCTCATTTTTAATCTTTTAGAAATTATGAAACAACAGTTTGTAAACAGCGGAATTTTAACAAGTGGAAGAAAATAATAAAATATTTGAGTATATCTAATACAACTGTTTGAACAACGACTACCCAGAACTGGTGTCATAGTTTTACGGGCGGTCTAAGAGTACTACAAACAACGTTTGAAAGATAAATAATATATTATTTCTGAAATACATAAATGAAACAGGATGAAAGGATAGAGGGAGACGCCAGGGCCTGCGAACGCATGCAGGACTACCTTGGATTCCTGTATGAACTCAAGGTAGACACCCAAGCTAGGGTCCAAAAGCTGCTGCTCTAGGATCTACACACAGTGGAGAGTTAGTATCAGCACAACCGACCCTATGTGCTGGTAAATGCCTAGCCTAACCTCGGCGAAGTAGTGACGAGGCTAGGACCAAACTACCAAATAAACCTGTGCAGTTAAACTATATACATCGGAGAAAAAGAACAGTAATGTACAGTCAAGTATGGGAGGGGGAAACATGCTGCGGGAAAACATCACTTAAGCATAGAAAGACAGCGGGTAAATACGAGGAACAACATATCTCGGTTATCAACAAGAGTCAGAAATCACTAAGTGCACAGTATTACCCTTCGTGCTTTTACTCTCGTCCTCACCAAAGAATCAATATAAATTGCACGGCATCACCCTTCGTGCTTTTACTCTCGTCCTCACATATAATCAATATAATTGGCACGGAATTGTACACTGTGCGGCACGGCATTACCCTTCGTTCTTTACACTCTTCCTCACAAAACATACACAACATCATCCTTCGTGCTTTAAAACTCTCTCACCAAAACAATACACGGCATCACCCTTCGTGCTTTAACACTCTTCCTCACCCAAACAACAATCACAAGAAATATGGCAAGGAAATAGATGGAACTACAATAAAAATCCCGGCAAGGGAATAATAGTTCAACAATCAAGATCCCGGCAAGGGAGATAGCATTAAAAGCAACAACATCCCAGTAAGGGAGGCAATATAATAATTCCCTTCTCTTTTTTCACTTTTACTTCACAACTTGAGCCAATGCTCTAAAAGGTTCAATTACCATTTATACTTTTACATTTCATTATAGAACTTGAGCCAACGCTCCCCAATGTTCAAACATCACTATTATTTCCACAAACTTTGTCCAACAATAGAATTCATCAACAAAGGCATGAACAATACAACAAAGTCATAATAATCATAATATAAGACTCACGGGCATGCTTGACGCCAAAGTATAGATAATCGTCACCTTGCCTATACATCGTACTCAACAAATATCACATAGCAAATAGGACTCGACTCATAATCCCTCAAGCTAAGGTTAGACCAAACACTTACCACGATTCTACGAATACAGTTCAAGTCTCAACTGTCGCTTTACCTCTTGATCCCACCGCCAATTCGCTCGTATCTAGCCACAAGTTGCTTAATTACATCAATAAATGCTAATTGAATTAATTCTAATGCATGGAAATAAGTTTTCCAAAGTTTTCCCCAAAAATTCAAAAATCACCCCCGGGCCACATGGTCAAAACCCGAGGTTCAAACCAAAACCAAATTACACATTCCCCATAAACCCAAATATATAATTTGTTTTGAGGTCCAAATCCCCAATTTTTCAAAAACCTAGGTTCTATCCAAAACACCCAATTTCCCCTATGAAAACCTTTGATTTTGAGTTGAAATTATGCGAAAAGATGCTAAGGATTGAAGAAAACGAGTTAGAAATGACTTACAATTGATTAGGAAGAGAAATTGTCTTTGAAAAATCGTCCAAGAGTGTTTTGATTTTGAAAGAATGTGAAAAATGGTTGAAATGCATCTAAGTTCTGAATTTACAGGTCTCAGATGTCACGATTGCAACTAGGGTTCGCAATTGCGAACCCCTCAAAAAGCTGCCCCTTTCGCATTTGCGAAAATAATGTCGCATTTGCGACCAAGTCAAATTCCGGTCACCTTTGCATTTGTGAGAGACCTTTCGAAAATGCGAAATCGTATTTGCGATAGAACAATCGCATTTGTGACTAAGGCTGCCCAGGTCCAGTTTTGCATTTGCGAAGCCTGCAGACCTAACCATACCAGCTGAAAAACTTGCAATTTCCTAAGTTAAAATTCCACTCTGTGACCTATCCAAAACTCACCCCGAGCCCTCGGGACTCATAACCAAACATGCATACCAATAAAAAAATATCATACGGACTTGCTCGTGCATTGAAATCACAAAAATGACATCAACAACTATGAATTTAGCATCAAAATCATGAATTCACTTAAGAACATCAAATTTTCCTAATTTTATCAAATAAGGTCTGATTCACGTCATTTCAAGTCAATTTCTTACCAAATTTCACAGAATTTACTTAAATCACATATAAGACATGTATCGGGCTCCGGAACTAGGATACGGGCTCAATACCATCAAATTTCAAACACCTTTCATTTCAAAAAACTCATAAATGTTCCAGAAAATAATTTTCTTTAAAAATTTATTTCTCGAGCTTGGGACCTTGAAATTCAATTCCGGGCATACGCCCAAGTCCCACATTTTTCTACGGACCCTCCGGGACCATCAAATAATGGGTCCAGGTCCGGGTCCGGGTCCGGGTCCATTTACTATCACACCCCAAAAGGGACATGACCGGCGCTCGACCGGGTTGCCCCAGTCAAGCAGACCTGGGTCCCTTTCGTGCCCCACGTGCTGCCCCATATTTTTCATTACTTATTAGCCAAATGAAATAACCATTTACAATTAAAACACCTATTAATTTCAAAACATACACACGGTTCATGATTCTTAGCGTGGTTTACATTTTACATAGCCCAACATACAAGATACATATCACATAAGTTCATGACCCACATTTTTCTGTCTACAGAGCCTCTAAACATGAGAAAGGATGATACAGCACTTGCAAGTAACAAAGCTCCGGCTATAACTTATGCAAATATCAACAAGATCCCAAAACAGAAGTGGCATGAGCCACGTAGGGCCCCAAAAGTAAAGGGGCTCACCAATTCAGGTGACGGGAAGTGATGAGGAGCTACGGTCGATAGACTGGAGTACCTACTATGGATCCACCTACAATCATAACACGAATATAGTGCCCCTAGCAAAAGGGACATCAGTACACTTGAATTGTAATGGTATGTATGAACAAACTTTGCTCCAAGAAAACTCAAACCATACACAAGTAGGTAACAGTAATAGAAACAACAATCAAATGCATAAGGAAGGAACAATCAAGTCAAACAAGTTTACAATCTCTCCTGTTTCCCCTTCCACATTACCACATCAATAATTTCACAATTTGCTCAGATTTTTATTTCAATAGCGATTTCGATCACTTTCCACCCTTATTACCTCAACCACCCTTATCACCATAACTCACACCATATAACTTCGGGTTGCGCGCCCACTGTACAGTTACAATTCACAAACAACACAACAACAATGAACAATTCACAAAGATCAACAACAACACTTCTTAAGAAGTAAAAACAATAATTTACAAGTATTTCCATAACCATCAATACTATTTCCATCATATTCAACAACCCACATGTGTTATACGTCACAATGATAATTGCCCACAACAAGCCATAGATGTTGCTATCACATTTATTCCAGTTGCATCATTTACGATTTCCTTCCATCATTTGTTCCTCAGCTCTTACCATATATCACATTGACAATCATACCAATCACATGAATTTCACAATTAATCCACATAGATATCACATACCAAACATTCGTACACCAAACAAGGCAATTTTACAAAGGTCAAAGTTAGCCATACATACCTGGAGCCAAATTCCCTTTTAATATCTATTTCCAGCTTTACCAAAAAGCCTGGCAACGTCAATCTAGTGCACAAATTAATACATATTTCTTAGAATCAAAGTTCACAATCACTATCCGAACATATTTAGGTTATCAACCCTCCTTTACACAATTCGTTACTCCCATCCAATTACTCTTACTAGATTTTAGGTTTTAATGGACATGCATGAGTGTTTCGACCCCTATTACCAAAAATCAATGCATAAGAATCTCCATTTTTATTAAAATCTGAAAATCAATGAAAAGGGTTGGGGATTTTACCTTCAAGAATGGAGATGAAGATAATACTCCAAAATTTTCGGGCCTGGGTGACTTTGGAAAATCAAATTGAGGAAGATGAACTTTCTCTCTCAAGAACTCTCTCTTCCATCTCTCTTATTTTGTGTAGTAAAGTGATTAAAAAGAGGGGTTAGGGTGTTTTATTGAAAAGGGGGTTGGGTTTAAAATTTAGAAAATTTGGAGTCCGAGTCAAGTCTGCGGTCGCATTCTGCGATCGCAGATACGAAATGCGATCCGCATAATGGACCGCAAAATGTGTTCCAAAAATCTTTTTCCACTATTTCGGTATACGGCGGAAATGCGGTCCGCATACATGATTTGCGGTCGCATAATGGACCGCATTTTTTTACTGAACCATTGATTCACTCTGCGGTGCAAAATACGGTCCGCATACTTGAATTGCGACCGCATTCTGTACCGCATTTCGGACCTTTTCTGGAAAAACTTTTACTCTGATTTTCAAATGCTGAATCAGTAGAAAGGGTCCGAACCGCGGCAAGTACATTCCTAATACATATTCGAGACTTGACACTATGGGCTACTAGCTTTTTGAGTACAAGTTTTCACGGGGCCTTACATTTACCCAATATGTTGACCGAAGTCAACTTAAATTTATTTTTAAGGCAACATTCATTATTTTCACAAATTTTCACATTATGGCATTCCGGCTATGCGCTTGGACTGTGCATGCAAATCGAGGTGAGACATAAAGAGGTTTTTAGGGCCTCAGAACATAGTTTTTATTTCTAAAACAAGTGATGACCTTTTGGGTCATCACCATCCTTGTAGGACTTAATAGGAGTATTTGCAATAAGAATATAGTTACTTTCTTTGGGTCAACAAATGCGTATGGCATGTTTTGAAATATACTGCAAATGAATTATCTTTTTATGAACTTCAAGTTCATTATTTTTTATTCAAGGATCTATATGTACACGTGATAATTTATTCTACGTAACTGTTTCTCAATTGTTTATCTTGTCGCCCCCTCATGTTAGGAAAACTAACTTACTTTATGAACTTTGAAAATCCACCTTTGTGCGTTATAGTGTTAATCGAAATATACACTGCACATTAATAATAATAATAATAATAATAATAATAATAATAATAATAATAATAATAATAATAATAATAATAATAATAATAATAATAATAATAATAATAATAATAATAATAATAATAATAATAATAATAATAATAATAATAATAATAATAATAATAATAATAATAATAATAATAATAATAATAATAATAATAATAATAATAATAATAATAATAATAATAATAATAATAATAATAATAATAATAATAATAATAATAATAATAAGATGAAATTATTTGGTTCCTGACCCCGAACCGCTTGTGATGGGATAATGTAATATACTTTCGTATATAACGTATATCAAATTGATATACATAACTTTATTTATCATAAGCAATAGTTTAGCTATTAAGTAGAGATACTCAATAAATCATTTTGCTAAACCGGTTATGATGTAAACCAACTTATCAAGATGAATTATCTTGAAAAGAAAATATAGAAATTATGCTCGAAATTAAATTACTGAGCAAGTTATCTCGCAAACACTATACAGGTTGCGGGTTATAATAATAACCGCACATGTAACCATCTTATAGATGCATCTTATGTGGTATACATGGCAGATGAATGTGTCCATATTCAGTTTTGATATTTCTAGCATTCAAGGGATTCAATCCCAATTTCAGTTAGTCTATTAATTAATAAGAATAGGCAACATAAGAGAATCCGTAAAGAACTTTCTAGTTCTTTAATATTTAACTATGTGAATTCTATATTATTTTTGCACATCATACTTAAATTAACATGGCTAAACCAATTATGCCAACTGAATAAATTATCAATATTGATAAACTTCAGGTTTACACCATGACATGTGCAATAATGAATAAACTTCAAGTTTATTATGATATGAGTTTTTATATCAATAAACTTCGACTTTATTGTGGAATACTTTTGTTATTTTTGTATAAACTGGAGAATAAAGTGGGCAGCTCTTCCAAAGCTCTCAAGTAATTTTGTACTATTACATATTCATCAACGTCCATATGGTGGATATCTCTTTTAAAGAGAAAGTTATACCATTATGGTTATAGTCAAAATTCTATGCAAGATTTGTTTCTTCCATTACCGTTATCTTTTAATAATCACATTGTCAAAATATTTTAGCGTACAGTAAGTACGTGATCAATGACCATTCATGTCATAATAATGACATTATCTTCTTATTTCATCTCAAACCTCTTTCTAGAGGTGAGTGTGGTATATTTACTACCACTAGTGTAACGACCCGACTTTTCGTTTTGCCTTTTAGAACCCCGTTCCCTTAAATAAAACTTTCTGTGCTTGCTTAAGCCAATTTAAGACTTGCCGGGACGGTTGGTTCGGGAGTTCGAAGAGTTTTGAGTAAAATGTGTCTCTTTGTTTATTTAAGAATCTCTTAAAAGACCAAGCTTGACTTCGGTCAACTTTTTGGGAAAATGGACCCTGATTCATAATGTGACGGTCCCGGATGGTCCGCGGGAAAATGTGGGACCTGAGCATATGTCCGGAATCGAATTTCGAGGTCCCTAGCCCGAGTAATGAATTTTTTATTAGAAATTGTTAAATCGAAGTTTTAAAGAATTAAAGAAACTTAGAAATCATTGATTCCCTAGTTATCGGCCTTGTATTTTAGTTCCGATGCTTGGTACAGGTCCGTAATATTGTTTAATACTTGCCAGTAAAATTTGGTGTCAATCCGAGTGGTTTAATGGTGTTTTAACCCGTTAGAGGAAAATTAAGAACTTGAAGTTCATTAGTTTGATTCATTTGGTTTTAGGGGGTGATTCCTAGATTTAGCGTTGTTTCGGGGGATCTGAGGGTTCGACTAGGTCCATCTCGTGATTTCAGACTTGTCGGTATATTAGAGCGGGGCTCGGGAGCCCCGAGCGTCAAACGGACGAGGCTCGAGTGAAGTTGAAATTTTGAGAATGAGTTGACTTTGTTGCTTCTATCATAATCGCATCTGCAGTTCTAGGACCACAGATGCGGGACCCTAGGTGCAGTCTAGTCTTCGCAGAAGTGGCCCAAGACCAGTCCATGAGAAACTGCAGAAGCGGCCTCCAAGCCGCAGATGCGGCCGCGCAGGTGTGGGCCTCTGATTGCAGAAGTGGTCCCTGACCTTTTGGCCCAGTTCCATAGATGCGGCCCCCATTCCGCAGGTGCGGTCCCCTAACCGCAGATGCGGAAATCGCTAGGCAGTGAGCTTCATTTAATTCGAGCGCAAAGACCATTTATTTTATTTTTTTTCTCTACACTTGGGCGATTTGGGAGCTTCCAAAGAGGGGATTTCAACATAGCATTGTGAGCTTGTGATCGTTCGGCTCCGAATTGAGGGCTCGGGCTTATTCTTGATATTTGGTAGAGCGCTTTGGAGCAAGGTGAGTCTCCTTTCTAACCTTGTAAGAGGGAATTATCCCCATAGGTATATTAAAAATGAGAATTTGCTAACTAAATGCGGGGGCTACGTACATACTAGGTGACGGGAGTCCGTGCGTAGCTACTGTGATATTAATTGCTTGGGTAGTTTAGGACCCACATCATGCCTAATTTGGAGTTATCTTGTATTTAAATTTCAAATATGATCATTTATGATATGCTAGAGACTTAAGGAAAATAAAAAGGGAACATATGAACTTGTTGAACATGTGTAAAAGTTTCCTTGTATATAAATGAGCCCTTATGTGCATTCTTGATATTTTCTTGATATTTATGGATCAGGCCGATCGCCTCGGTGTAAATAGATGCATCTATGGCTCGTGCCTTCGACCCTCGACAGTGCATAGTTTATTTTCTATTGGAGTGAGCCGTCGACCTCGGCATGATTGCGCATGATATATATGTTAAAGCTTAGACATGACATGCTTACTTGTTAAGTGTTTAAAAATGTAAATGGTAACTGAAATATGGTCAAGAAAATGATTACTGCTTTTCATTTATAACTTGTTAATTATTGGAGATTTTCATGCTTAGCATAGCTGTCACGACCCCAATCCCGGTCGTGATGGCACCCAACCATATAGCTAGGCAAGCCTGACCAATTATCACTCACGAACCCAACCTGATAACTCATTACCGACAATTTAAGGGAATTTAACAGTTTAAAAATAATCAGCCGATGTTTATAATAAAAACATTACGTAACAGACCGAAACATCTGACGAAACACTCCCAACAGAATCTGGTGTCACAAGTCTAGAGCCTCTAAACAACGGAGTAACAAATATTCGAAAATACATAAGTCTGGAATGCGGAAATAAAACTGAATAAAAGGGAGAAGTCGGGTCCTGCGAACGTCAGGCAGCTACCTCGACAACTCTGATAAAACTCTGGAAGACAGCGACTGCTCAGCTAAGTCACCGGGATACCTGAATATGCACACATGGTGCAGGGAGTAAAGTGAGTACTTCCAACTCAGTGGTAATAGACATATATAATGACTGAAAGTAAGAAATCCCGAAATACCACAATGCAAAGCTGAAACTAACCACTTAGCACATTAAACGATGAACAACAATAATCAATGACAGATAAACAAATAGATGTCAATGCAAGAATGCAATGCAATGCACATAACCGTTGCAGCGTACAGCCCGATCCATTTGGGTACCCGCGCTCACTGTGGGGGTTCAGACTCCGGAGGGGCTCCTACAGCCCAAGAAAAATGACATAGTAGCATTCGCTGCAGCGTGCAGCCCGGTCCACAATCAGTCCAGTTATATATGCATGCAAGCCACACGGGCTCAATCAAGTTTACCATTTTCAGTTCCATTTAACAAGTATTATAGTTTAAGTGATTAAAACCTTAGAATATTGCAAATCATTTTTAGACAGTATTTAACTCAGGACTAATATCATGGAAACATGCTCAATTTCATGGCAATAGTGATAATAATCCCTAAGGGATCCCAACAGTTGGCACACAATCCAAATATGTTCATAACAATCCAAGTAGGATGTTTACCAGCAAATTCCTAGTCAATAACACAGTATAGACATCATCGGACGGACTAAGCCATAATTCCGTCCACAAACGACCCCGCACTCACCGTAGAGTACGTGTCTTGCCTCAATACAGCGTCACAATGTGAGATACCGGGGTTTCAAACCCTCAGGTCATCATCTACATCTATTACTCACCTCAAATCGGCCGTAGACTAGTCCGTAATGCCCTTTCCTCTTGAATCGACCTCCTCGCGTGCCGAATCTAGTCAAAACCACAATGAATACATTACTGTATGCTAAAGAAACATAACCCAATCGAAATTACTCAAAAAATACTAAAAATCACGAAGTTGGCAAAACCCGAGCCCCAGGCCCACTTCTCAAAAAATTCCAAAATTTACATCACTGGGTTCCTCGTCTCACCACGAGTCTATACATATCAAATTTACAAAAATCGGAGTTCGTTTGCCCCTCCAAACTCATATTTAAACTCTCTTGAGTTTTCAAGCCCTAACCTCCATTTTTAACCTTTAAATCTTTGAAATTCAGTCATTATTCAATGTTTTTTACACCAAAATAATATATTTCGAGGCTAATAGTTCTTACCTGATGAAGCTCCTTCGATTTCTCCTCAAAATCGCCCAAGAACATCCCTAGTCAAAATCCCAAATATTTTTCTTAACTTCTGAAAATCGCGAACATTGTTCATTAAACACAGGCCCGATTTCCGCTTCTGCAGTCCTATAACCGCACCTGCGTTACTGCTCATGCGACAAATGGACCGCTTATGCGGTCTCACTTAAAAATTCATAGGACCGCTTATGCGACTCAGAATCCGCTTTTGCGGTCCTCCATCGACCGCTTCTGCGGTGAATTATCCGCTTAAGCGGAGCCGCTGAAGCGACCCCTTAATCCGCTTATGCGGAATTTCCCTGGGCCACGCCTGACCGCTTATGCAGCCATCCCACCGCATCTACAGAACCGCTTCTGCGGTTCCTTTTCCGCAGATGCGGAAACAACAGAAGGAAGAAGTTTCAGACCTGCAACATCCTTCCAAAATTCCCGTTTAACCAACCGAAATCACACCGAGGCCCCCGGGACCTCAACCAAAAACACCAACACATCCCATAACCTTATTCAATCTTGTTCCAATCCTCAAAACACGTCAAACAACGCTAAAACCAATAAATACATCGGATTCAAGCCTAGTTTTCATCAAAACTTCCGAAATGCGCATTCAATCAAAAACCTGACCAAACGATGTCCGAATGACCTGAAAATTTGCAGACATATCCAAAATCACCTAACGGAGCTACTGCAACTCTTGGAATTCCATTTCGACCCTCGGATAAAAATCTCACCTACCCACCGGAATTTGCCAAAATTAAAACTTAGCCAATTCAAGCCTAATTCTACACCGGACCTCCAAATTCAATTCCGATTGCACTCCTAAGTCACAAATCATCCCCCGAAGCTAACCGAATCATCAACATTTCCATCTGAGCCCTCTAACTAAATAGTTAACTTCCAGTTGACTTTCCAAAACAAGCTCCCCTTTAAGAGACTAAGTGTATCATTTCCAACTAAAACCAATCCAATTCTATTCAACCAGCTCAAATATTGATATTGAATCATAGTGAAGCATAATATGGGGGAAACGGGGCGGTAACTCACGTGACGACGGGCCAGGTCGTCACATCCTCCCCAACTAAAATAAACGCTCGTCCTCGAGCGGGTCAAGAAACATACTTGGAGTCTCAAATAAGTGAGGATATCTGCTCCGCATCTCCTGCTCGATCTCCCAAGTGGCCTCCTCCACGGGCCGACCTCTCTACTGCACCTTCACCGAAGCTATGTCCTTTGATCTCAACTTTCGAACCTGACGACCCAAGTTAGCCACTAGCTCTACATCGTAGGTTAAGTCCTCATCCAACTGGATCGTGCTGAAGTCTAACACATAAGACGGGTCCAATGAACCGTGGACTCAGCTTCCCTTTCTTTCCAAACCTCATAACGCCTTTCATAGGCGAAACCTTCAACAAGACCTTCTCACCCACCGAATAAGATACATCTCGAACCTTCCGGTCCGCATAACTCTTCTGA
>MU692771.1:58790-77679 GCA_026770625.1 Nicotiana glauca
AGAAATATCTAACCTCACCATCCGATTGGCCAAGGCCTGAACGTCAACTACAAAGGGCCTCTCCCCAGCTGGAATGTATGCCAAACTACCCATACTGATTGCCTTTCGGCTCAAAGCATCGGCCACTACATTGGCCTTTCCCGGATGATACAAAACGGTGATATCATAGTCCTTGAGTAACTCAAGCCATCTCCGTTGCCTCAAATTAAGATCCTTTTGCTTAAACAAGTGCTGAAGACTGTGATGGTCAGTGAACACCTCACAAGATACACCATATAGATAGTGCCTCCAAATCTTCAAGGCATGGACTATAGCAGCCAAGTCTAAGTCATGAACAGGGTAGTTCTTCTCATGGGTCTTTAACTGACGAGAAGCATAAGCAATAACTCTACCCTCCTACATCAATACACAACCGATCCCAACTCTCGAAGCATCACAATACACCATGTAAGAACCTGAAGCTGATGGCAATACTAGTACCGGAGCTGTGGTCAAAGCTGACTTGAGCTTCTGGAAGCTCTCCTCGCACTCATCCGACAACACAAATGGAGCATTCTTCTGTGTCAACTTCGTCAAAGGTGAAGTAATAGATGAAAAACCCTGAACGAACCTGTGGTAATAACCTGCCAAACCGAGGAAACTTCGAATCTCAGTAGCCGAGGAAGGCCTGGGCCAACTCTGCACCACCTCAATCTTCTTTGGGTCAACCTGAATACCATCACTGGACACCACGTGTCCCAGAAAAGCCACGGAACTAAGCCAGAACTCACATTTGGAGAACTTTGCATAAAGCTTCTCCTCTCTCAATCTCTGCAATGCCACCCTCAAGTGCTGCGCGTGCTCCACCTGGCTACGCGAGTACACCAGAATATCGTGAATAAACACGATCACAAATGAATCCAGATACGGCCGAAATACACTGTTCATCAAGTGCATGAACGCAACTGGGGCATTAGTCAGCCCAAATGACATAACCAGAAACTCATAGTGCCCATATCTCGTTCTGAAAGTCGTCTTCATAATGTCTGAATCCCTAATCTTCAGCTGGTGATAGCCTGATCGGAGATCAATCTTAGAGAATACCTTTCTTCCCTGAAGCTGATCAAACAAATCCTCAATACGGGGTAGTGGGTACTTGTTCTTCACTATTACCTTGTTCAACTGTCTGTAATCAATGCACATTCTCATTGTGCCATCCTTCTTCTTTACAAATAAGACCGGTGCACCCCACGGTGACACACTCGGGCAAATGAACCCCTTTTCTAGGAGTTCCTGAAGCTGCTCTTTCAATTCCTTTAACTCTGTTGGTGCCATACGATAGGGAGGAATAGAGATGGGCTGAGTGCCCGGCACCAGATCAATACCGAAATTAATGTCCCTATCCCGCGGCATGCCCGGCAGGTCTGCTGGAAACACATCTAGAAACTCTCTCACAACGGGCACAAAATCAATACTAGGAGTCTCAGCTTTAACATCTCTCACAAATGCTAAATATGATAGACATCCTTTCCCAACCATCCGATGTGCCTTTAAGAAGGAAATCACCCTGCTGGGAACATAATCGGTCGAACCTCGTCACTCAATCCTCGGAATACCCGGAATAGCCAACGTAACTGTCTTGGCATGACAATCCAGAATAGCATGGTACGAAGATAGCCAATCCATACCCAGAATCACATTAAAGTCTACCATACCCAACAACAACAAATCAACTCGGGTCTCCAGACCCCCAACAGTAACAAGGCAAAATCGATATACGTGATCTACAATAATAGTATCGCCCACCGGGGTAGATACATGCACATGCAAGGCAAGACAACCACGGGTCGTACCCAAATGATGAGCAAAATATGAAGATACATAGGAATAGGTAGATCCGGGATCAAATAAGATAGAAGCATCCCTGTGGCAAACCGAGATAATACCTTTGATGATAGAATCTGATGCAATGGCGTCCTTCCTATATGAAAGAGCATAGAATCGAGCCTGACCACTGCCAGTTCGGTCTTCACCCCTGGGGAGACCTCTGGCTACCTGGCCCCCACTCCTAGCTGACTGGGTGGGTGCTGAAGAAACAGGAGCAGAAGATGAGGGCTAATCCCTCTGCTGGGACTGCCTACCACGGAGCCGAGGACACTGTCTCCTCATATGACCCAACTCACCACACTCGTAGCAACGACCCGGAGCTGGAGAAGGGGACTGAAGGGAGCCCCTCGCTGCAGATGAACCCTGGGCTGAAGAAGCAGGAGTAGTACTCTGAGCTGGAAGGGCGCTAAGTGAAGACTGGCCTTGTTGATAACCCTGGTAACCACGGCCTGAAGAAGCCCCACTGGACTCTGTGCGACCTGACTGAGGAGGTCTGAAGGAACGACCTCTGCTGCGCTGGAACTGGCCCCTAGACGGAGCACTGTTGAAGCTACCTGAACCTCGAGGCCTCTTGGCCTCCCTCTCCTCATGCTCGCGACGGCGATCTGTCTTAATCTGTCGAGCCATATCAACTACCTCCTCAAACGAGGCAGCCACAACCCTCTCTCTAGTCATCAAAATGCGGACTGGATAGCAAAGACCATCCACAAACCTCCTAATCCTCTCCCGATCTGTTGGGATCATCCAAGTAGCATGCCGAGCTAGCTACGTAAATCTCAACTCGTACTGAGTCACAGTCATATATCCCTAAACCAACCACTCAAACTGACGATGCAGCTCCTCTCTGCGAGACTGCGGTACATACTTCTCCAGAAAGAGAGCGGAGAACTGCTGCCAAGTAAGGGGCGCTGCTCTAATAGTCCTACGCCTCTCAAACTCCTCCCACCATGTAAATGCAGGCCCTGAGAACTGGAAAGTAGTAAAAGCTACTCCACTCGACTCCAATATCCATGCAGTGTGAAGCATAAGCTGACACTTGTCCAAAAATCCCTGGGCATCCTTGCCCTCTGTACCACTGAACGTCGGAGGCTGGAGCCTGCCGAACCTCTCCAGTCGACGCTGCTCGTCATCTGGCATAGCCGGAACCACAAAATCTGGAACTGAGGCGACTGGCGCAACTGGGGTAACTGGTGCAACTGGTGCAACTGGCGCAACTGGTGCAACTGGGGCAACCGGTGCAACTGGGGCAACTGGTGCAACTTCCGGTGTCTGAAATCCTTGGACACCCTGCTCGGGTGTGCGAGCAGCGAGGGTCTGCTGACCACCCCTGGTCTGAGAAGTAGCTGCTGCAGTAGTGGCTGATACGGCCTGAGCCAGGCCAGTGCAGGCGGATAAGATTTGATCCAAAGCCTCCTGAAGACCAGGAATCACAACAGGCACTACCGGTGCCTGAACAGGTGCTGCTGGAGCATCTACAGCTGGAGGCTAGTCCTGAACCTGGGCAGCTGGTGGGTCTGCAGGTGCTACCCTCACTGGTCCGCCTCAACCACGATCGCGACCACGGCCCCTAGCGGGTGCCAAAGGTGGTCGTCCGCCACGTCCAGTAGCACGAGTTCTCGCCATCTGCGAGAGAATAGAATATAGAAATTTAGTTCTCGGACCAACAAAGTCGCACGATAAGAATTTCAAGAAAGTGAAGTATTTCCTAAAGGTTCTGTAGCCTCCTGAGGATAGATACGGACGTCTACGTACTGATCCGCAAGACTCTACTAACCGGCTCATGACTCGTGAGGCCTAGTAACCTAGGCTCTCATACCAACTTGTCACGACCCCAATCCCGGTCGTGATGGCGCCCAACCATATAGCTAGGCAAGCCTGACCAATTATCACTCACGAACCCAACCTGATAACTCATTACCGACAATTTAAGGGAATTTAACAGTTTAAAAATAATTAGCTGATGTTTATAATAAAAACATTACATAATAGACCGAAACATATGACGAAACACTCCCAACAGAATATGGGGTCACAAGTCTAGAGCCTCTAAACAACGGAGTAACAAATATTCGAAAATACATAAGTCTGGAATGCGGAAATAAAACTGAATAAAAGGGAGAAGTCGGGTCCTGCGAACGTCAGGCAGCTACCTCAACAACTCTGATAAAACTCTGGAAGACAGCGACTGCTCAGCTAAGTCTCCGGGACACCTGAATCTGCACACATGGTGCAGGGAGTAAAGTGAGTACTTCCAACTCAGTGGTAATAGACATATATAATGACTGAAAGTCAGAAATCCCAAAATACCACAATACAAAGCTGAAACTAACCACTTAGCACATTAAATGATGAACAATAATAATCAACGACAGATAAATAAATAGATATCAATGCGAGAATGCAATGCAATGCACATGACCGCTGCGGCGTCCAGCCCGATACATTTGGGTACCCGCGCTCACTGTGGGGGTTCAGACTCCGGAGGGGCTCCAACAGCCCAAGCGCAATGACATAGTAGCATTCGCTGCGGCGTGCAGCCCGATCCACAATCAGTCCAGTTATATATGCATGCAAGCCACACGGGCACAATTAAGTTTACCATTTTCAGTTCCATTTAACAGGTATTATAGTTTAAGTGATAAAAACCTTAGAAGATTGCTAATCATTTCTAGACAGTATTTAACTCAGGACTGATATCATGGAAACATGCTCAATTTCATGGCAACAGTGATAATAACCCCTAAGGGATCCCAATAGTTGGCACGCAGTCCAAATATGTTCATAACAATCCAAGTAGGATGTTTACCAGCAAATTCCTAGTCAATAACACAGTATAGACATCACTCAGACGGACTAAGCCATAATTCCGTCCACAAATGACCCCGCACTCACCGTAGAGTGCGTGTCTCGCCTCAATACAGCATCACAATGTGAGATACCGGGGTTTAAAACCCTCAGGCCATCGTCTACATCTATTACTCACCTCAAATCGGTCGTAGACTAGTCCGCAATGCCCTTTCCTCTTGAATCGACCTCCTCGCGTGCCGAATCTAGTTAAAACCACAACGAATACATTACTGTATGCTAAAGAAACATAACCCAATCGAAATTACTCAAAAAATACTAAAAATCACGAAATTGGCAAAACTCGAGCCCCGGGGCCACTTCTCGAAAAATTCCAAAATTTACATCACTGGATTCCTCGTCTCGCCACGAGTTTATACATATCAAATTTACAAAAATCGGAGTTCGTTTGCCCCTCCAGACTCATATTTAAACTCTCTTGAGTTTTCAAGCCCTAGCTCCATTTTTAACCTTTAAATCCTTGAAATTCAGTGATAATTCAATGTTTTTTACACCAAAATAACATATTTCGAGGCTAATAGTTCTTACCTGATGAAGCTCCTTCGATTTCTCCTCAAAATCGCCCAAGAACAGCCCTAGTCGAAGTCCCAAATATTTTTCTTAACTTCTGAAAATCGCGAATATTGTTCATTAAACACAGGCCCGATTTCTGCTTCTGCAGTCATTTAACCGCACCTGCGGTACCGCTTATGCGACAAATGGACTGCTTATGCAGTCTCACATAAAAATTCGTGGGACCGCTTATGCGACTCAGAATCCGCTTTTGCGGTCCTCCATCGACCGCTTCTGCGGTGAATTATCCGCTTAAGCGGAACCGCTGAAGCGACCCCTTAATCCGCTTATGTAGAATTGCCCTGGGCCATACCTAACCGCTTATGCGGCAATCCCACCGCATCTGGGAAACCGCTTCTGCGGCTCCTTTTCCGTAGATGCGGAAACAACAGAAGGCAGAAGTTTCAGACCTGCAACATCCTTCCAAAATTCCTGTTTAACTACCCGAAATCACGTCGAGGCCCCTGGGACCTCAACCAAAAACACCAACACATCCTATAACCTTATTCAATCTTGTTCCAATCCTCAAAACACGTCAAACAATGCTAAAACCAATAAATACATCGGATTCAAGCCTAGTTTTTATCAAAACGTCTGAAATGCGCATTCAATCAAAAACCCGACCAAACGATTTCCGAATGACCTGAAAATTTGCAGACATATCCAAAATCACCTAACGGAGCTACTGCAACTCTCGAAATTCCATTCCGACCCTCGGATCAAAATCTCACCTACCCACCGGAATTCGCCAAAATTCAAACTTAGCCAATTCAAGCCTAATTCTACACCGGACCTCCAAATTCAATTCCGATTGCACTCCTAAGTCACAAATCATCCCCCGAAGCTAACCGAATCATCAGAATTTCCATCCGAGCCCTCTAACTAAATAGTCAACTTCCAGTTGACTTTCCAAAACAAGCTCCCCTTTAAGAGACTAAGTGTCTCATTTCCAACTAAAACCAATTCAATTCTATTCAACCAACTCAAATACTGATATTGAATCATAGTGAAGCATAATATGGGGGAAACGGGGTGGTAATTCACATGACGACGGGCCGGGTCATCACAATAGCGCATTATTATTATATTATCTTGACCCTTGTAAGAATCAAGTCGACCTCTCGTCTCTACTTCTTCGAGATTAGAGGGGATACTTACTGGGTACATATTGTTTATGTACTCATACTATACTTCTGTAGTTAATTTTACAGTATCTGAGGCAGATACATCTTTTTATCGGTCTGGTGCGCGCCCTTGAGTTTGTGGCAGAGACTTCCACGGTGAGCTACTTCCTTCCTATTCCACTCAACAGCCAGATGGAGTCTTCCTTTACTTTAGCTGTCTTTCTTTATCTCAAATAGTAGGATAGAGACATTCTTTTGTATATTCTACTAGATTCCAGTACTTGTGACACCAGGTCTTGGCACACATACACATTAGTAGACTTACTTTTGGGTTGTACTATTATGTTACTTACATTATCTATCACTGTTGGCTTTGGATCCAAATTGGAGTATTTATTACGTAAATTCTAATAAAAATTAACATAAGAAGTTAGAAATGTTTCCGCATTGGCTTGCCGGGCAACGGTATCGGGCGCCTTCATGACCTATTATTGAAATGAGTCGTGACAACATGGTATCAGAGCATTAGGTTCACGTAGGTCTCACAAGTTATGGGCAAACCTCATAGAGTCTTGTAGATCAGTACGGAGACGTCTGTATCTATCTTCGAGAGGCTATAGGTTATTATGAAAGACTACTCTTTATTCATTCCTGTCATGTAGTGGTTAGTGTACTTAATTTCCCTCTTCTATTCTCTCACAGATAGTGAGGAATCGTACCACTGATGTTTCGGACCCGATAGGAGCTGCTCCCCCCGTTGCTAGAGGCCGGGAAAGGGCTCCGGCCCATGGTAGGGGACGAGGGCATCCCAGAGCCATTCCAGTAGCACCACCAATAGATCCTGCGGGGGATCCTATCATTGAGGAGCAGGGCGAGGTGCCCGCAGCTGAGCCTACCCCAGTCAATTTCATGACAGCACTAGGATTTTAGGAGGTCATGGGCCGCGTGCTGTGGTTCATGGACATTATGACTCAGGCTGGTTTATTTCTAGTAGACCCAGCTATTTCACAGGTAGGAGGGGGAGCCCAGACCTTTACTACTCAGGCTCCAGGTCTTGCAGCTGCGGTGTATCAGACTCTGGGTGCACTACCCGCAGACGGGGCTTAGCCAGTTGCTACAGTGGCACCCCATCCCATGCCAGCTGTGGATGGCGATTCGCAAAAGTTATTGGACAGATAGACTAGGCTTCACCCTCCAGTCTTCAGGGGTAAGCGTCATGAGGATGCTCAGGACTTCATTGACAAGTGCAGGGACAGACTACACAACATGAGGATATTGGAGTCGCATGGAGTTGACTTCACTACTTTTCAGCTGGAGGGCTGGGCCTGTAGATGGTGGCAGTCCTATGAACTTGGCAGACCAGCAGGTTCTCCTCCCCTCACTTAGGGTCAGTTCACACAGCTATTCCTGGATCGAAACATTCCATCCTCTGAGAGGGAAGAGCTGCAGTATCAGTTTGAGCATCTAGAGCAGGGTCAGATGTCAGTGATCGATTATGAGGTGAGGTTCTCTGAGTAGTCTCGCCATGCACTCGTGATACTTCCCATAGAGGCAGAGAGAGTACGGAGGTTCGTTACGCAGTTACACCCCACTATCTAATTTGATGGCCCGAGAGGTAGAGATAGGCACAGGGTATCAGCTAGTGATTGAGATTGCTCTCAAGATTGAGGGTTATCGTCTGAGGGATAGAGAGCAGATGTAGTAGGACAAGAGGGCTAGATTCTCCGAAGAGTTTAGAAGCGCCCCATCTAGGGAAAAAGGTCAATTTGGGAGGGGTCAGCCCAATAGGTCCCCAGTTTCAGCACCACCACCTGCTCGGGGTGCTCTAGTGCACTACTATTTCAGCGCTATGCCAGAGAATTCTTATTGCCCACCAGCTATTCAGGGCTCCTCCAGTGGGTATTCAGGTCCTCCGGAATCTTCCATTTCTTATTTCAGCGCTATGCTGGAGAGTTCTTACCACCCACTGGCTATTCAGGCTTTTTCCAGTGGATCTTTGAGTTTTCAGAGTCAGCCATCTAGATAGCAGGTCGCCGCACCACAAAGTTTTTTTGAGTGTGGAGACCCTGGTCATATAAGGAGATATTTCCCCAAACTTCGGGTCAAGGCGGTGCAGCAGGGACAGCAGCCCATGGTTCCAGCACCAGCGGCCCAGCCACCTAGAGGTGGAGGACAAGCTGGTAGAGGCTGTCCCAGAGGTAGAGGTTAGGCAGAAAGAGGTCAGCCAGCTACTGCTCAATCAGATGGAGGCCAGTTAGCCGGTGCTCCAGCTAGATTCTATGCCCTTCCGGCCAGGCCAGATGCATTGGCTTCAGATGCCGTCATCACAGGTATTATTTCCGTCGGTGGTAGGAATGCTTCGGTATTATTTGATCCAGGGTCTACTCATTCATATGTGTCATCTCTATTTTCTCATTCCTAGTTATTTCTCCTGAGCCTCTGGGCACTCCTGTTCATGTGTCCACTCTTGTGGGTGATTCTATAGCTGTGGATCGGATTTACCGGTCCTGTGTGGTCACTTTCTGTGTTTTTGAGACTAGAGCAGATCTTTTGTTATACGATCGATTTTGAGGTCATCCTAGGCATGGATTGGTTATCTCCATATCACACTGTCCAAGATTGCCATTCCAAGACTATTTCACTAGTTAGGCTAGGGTTGTAGAGATTGGAGTGGAAGGGTTCCACAGTTGATACACCAAATCAGGTTATTTCTTTCTTAAAGGCTTAGAACATGGTAGAGAATGGGTGTTTGGCTTATTTAGCTTATGTTCGAGACACCACTACAGTGTCTCCGACGATTGATTCAGTGCCAGTAGTCCGAGAGTTTGCCGATGTTTTTCTTTCTGATCTTCCTGGCATGCACCTAGATTGGGATATTGATTTCTGCATTAATTTGGCTCCAGGCACTCAACCTATATCCATTCTACCATACCGTATGGCTCCTAAGAAGTTGAAAGATTTGAAGGATCAGCTGGAGGAGCTGTTAGCAAAGGGGTTTGTTAGGCCAAGTATATCTCCTTGGGGTGCACCAGAGTTATTTGTGAAGAAGAATGATGGGACTATGCAGATGTGCATTGATTACCGTCAGTTGAACAAAGTCACCATCAAGAACAAGTATATGTTGCCTCGTATTGATGATTTGTTTGACCAGCTGCAGGGTGCTAGGGTGTTCTCTAAGATTGACCTGAGGTCAGGGTATCATCAATTGAAGATTCGGGACTCAGATGTTCCGAAGACTGCATTCAGGACCAGATATGGCCATTATGAGTTTCTGGTGATGTCCTTTGTCTTGACTAATGCCCTAGCGACATTTATGGATTTTATGAACAAGGTATTTAGGCCTTATATTGATTCCTTTATTATCATCTTCATCGACAACATCTTGATATACTCACGTAGCTTGGGAGAGCACGAGCGGCATTTGAGAGTGGTGCTTCAGACCTTGCGAGAGCAGAAGCTATATGCTAAGTTATCCAAGTGTGAGTTCTAGCTAGAGCTAGTAGCATTATTGGGGCATGTTGTGTCCGGAGAGGTTATTAAGGTGGATCACAGGAAGATTAAGGCAGTTTAGAGTTGACCACGTCCTACTTCAGTGACTAAGATCAAGAGTTTCCTGGGAATAGCAAGTTATTACCGGCGATTTGTGCAGGGCTTTTCATCTATTGCATCACCTTTGACCAGATTGACCCAGAAGGGTGCTCCATTCCGTTGGTCCAATGATTGTGAGGAGAGCTTTCAAAAACTCAAGACAGCTTTGACTACGGCACCAGTTCTTATATTGCCTTCCGGCTCAGGGATGTATATGGTATATTGCGATGCCTCACGCATTGGCTTGGGATGTGTATTGATGCAGGAGGGGCGAGTCATTGCATATGCTTCACATCAGTTGAAGGTTCACGAAAAGAATTATCATGTGCACGATCTAGAGTTCGCGCCGATTGTTCATGCTCTTAAGATATGGAGGCATTATTTGTATGGGGTGGCATGTGAGGTTTATACCGATCATCGCAGCTTACAGCATTTGTTCAAGCAGAGGGATCTTAATTTGAGGGAGCGTAGGTGGCTAGAGTTACTAAAGAATTATGACATCACCATTCTTTATCATCCGGGAAAGGCAAATGTGGTTGCGGATGACTTGAGCAGAAAGGCAGAGAGTATGGGTAGTTTGGCCTTCATTACAGCAGAGGAGAGGCCACTAGCTTTGGAAATTCTGTCCTTGGCTAACAGACTTGTGAGGTTGGACATTTTAGAGCCCAGCTGAGTTCTAGAATGTGTGGTTGCTCAGTCTTCGTTATTGGGGCAGATTAAGGCCCGACAGTTTGATGATCCACATTTGGAGATTCTCAGAGAGACGGTACTTCAGGGAGGTGCCAAGGAGGTTTCTATTGGCAAGGATAATGTGTTACGACTTCAGGGCCATCTATGTGTTCCTAATGCTGATGGTTTGAGGGAGAGGATTCTAGAAGAGGCCCACAGTTCGAGGTATTCCATTCATCCGGGTGCAACGAAGATGTAGACTTGAGGCAGCATTATTGGTGGCAGAGGATGAAGAAAGATATTGTGGAGTACGTAGCTCGATGTTTAAATTGCCAGCGGGTCAACTATGAGCACCAGAGGCCAAGTGGCCTGCTTCAGCAGATGCCTATTCCGGAGTGGAAGTGGGAGAGCATCACCATGGATTTCGTAGTTGGGTTGTCGCGAACTTTGCGAAAGGTTGATTCAGTGTGGGTCATTGTGGATAGGTTGACCAATTTGGCTCACTTCATTCCAATGGCGACTACTTATATAGCGGAGAGGTATGCTCAGATTTATATTCGGGAGATAGTCCTGTTACACGGCATGCCGGTTTCCATCATATCAGACAGGGGCCTCAGTTCACTTGCCATTTATGGAGAGCTGTTCAGAGTGAGTTGGGGACCCGTGTAGAGCTTAGCACATCATTCCATCCTCAGACCAACGGGCAATCGGAGCGGACAGTTCAGATCTTGAAGGATATGCTCGGAGCATGTGTGATTGACTTTGGAGGGCAGTGGGATCAGTTCTTGCCCTTAGCGAAGTTTGCATACAACAACTGCTACCAGTCCAGTATAGAGATAGCCCGTACGAGGCTTTGTATGGTCGACGATGTCGTTCTCCTATCGGGTGGTTCGAGCATGGCGAGGCTAAGTTACTTAGTACAGATTTGGTACAGGATGCCTTGGATAAGATGAAGTTGATTCAGGAAAGGCTTCGCACAGCACAGTCCAGACAGAAGAGCTACGCAGATCAGAAGGCACGTGATG
Source organism: Nicotiana glauca (assembly GCA_026770625.1). Classification (NCBI taxonomy): domain Eukaryota; kingdom Viridiplantae; phylum Streptophyta; class Magnoliopsida; order Solanales; family Solanaceae; genus Nicotiana; species Nicotiana glauca. Next base: position 70,480 of record MU692771.1, read on the forward strand.
TATCATTTATGGTTGGCGAGAAGGTTCTCTTGAAAGTCTCGCCCATGAAAGACATTATGAGGTTCGGGAAGATTGGCCCCTTTAAGTTGTTGAGACGAGTTGGGGAGGTTGCCTATGAGCTTGCTTTACCCCCTAGTTTATCGGGAGTTCATCCATTTTTCCATGTTTCCATACTTCGGAAGTATCATGCCTACCTATCCCACATGTTGGACTTCAGTACTATTTAGTTAGATGAGAGTTTAGGCTATGAGGAGGAGCCAGTTGCCATTATTGACAGGCAGGATCACCAGTTGAGGTCCAAGAGGATTTCTGCGGTGAGATTCCAGTGGAGGGGTCAACTGGTTGAAGAGGCGACCTGGGAGTATGAGAAGGACATGTAGAGCAGATATCCCCACTTATTCATCAGTCCAGGTATCTTTCTATGTCCATTCGAGGACGAACGTTTGTTTAAAAGGTCGACCCAACTGGTCGTTTTGCTTTTTAGAACCCTGTTCCCTTAAATAAAACTTCTCGCGCTTCCTTTAGCCAATTTATGAATTGCGGGGACGGTTGGTTCGGGAGTTGGAAGAGTTTTGAGTAAAATGTGTCCCCTTGTTTCTTTAAGAATCTCTTAAAAGACCAAGTTTGACTTTGGTCAACTTTTTGGGAAAACGAACCCGGATTTTTAATGTGACGGTTCCTGAGGGTCCGTGAGAAAATATAGGACCTGGGCATATGTCCGGAATCGAATTTCAGGGTCCCAGCCCGAGTAATGAATTTTTTATTAGAAATTGTTAAATCGAAGTTTTGAAGAATTAAAGAAACTTAGAAATCATTGATTCCCTAGTTATCGGGCTCATATTTAAATTTTGATGCTTGGTACAGGTCCGTAATATCATTTAAGACTTGCCCGTAAAATTTGGTGTAAATTCGAGTGGTTTAAGGGCGTTTTGACCCATTAGAGGAGAATTAAGAACTTGAAGTTCATTAGTTTGATTCATTTGGTTTTAGGGGTGATTCCTAGATTTAGCATTGTTTCGGGGGTTCCGAGGGTTCGAGTAGGTCCATCTCGTGATTTCAGACTTGTCGGTATGTTCGGGCGGGGCTCAGAAGCCCCGAGTGTCAAACGGACGAGGCTCGAGTGAAGTTGAAATTTTGAGAAAGAGCTGAGTTTGCTTCATATATCATAACTGCATCTGCGGTTCTAGGACCGCAGGTGCGGTCCAGTCTTCGTAGAAGTGGCCCAGGACCAGGCCATGAGAAACCGCAGAAGCGGCCTCCAAGCCGCAGGTGCGGGCCTCTGACCGCGAAAGTGGTCCCTGCCCTTTTGGCCCAGTTCTGTAGATGCGGGCCCCCTTCCGCAGGTGCGGGACCGCAGATGCGGAAATTGCTGGGCAGCGAGCTTCATTTAATTCAAGCTCAAAGACCATTTATTTTATTTTTTCTCTACATTTGGGCTATTTGGGAGCTCCCAAAGAGGGATTTCAACATAGTATTGTGAGTTTGTGATCGCTCGGCTCCGAATTGAGGTCTTGGGCTTATTCTTGATATTTGGAAGAGTGCTTTGGACCGAGGTGAGTATCCTTTCTAACCTTATAAGAGGGAATTGTCCCCATAGGTATAATAAAAATGAGAATTTTCTAACTAAATGCGGGAGCTACGTACGTATTAGGTTATGAGAGTCTGTGCATAGCTACTATGATATTAATTCCTTGGGTAGTTTAGGACCCACATCATGCCTAATTTGGAGTTATCTTGTATTTAAATTGCCAATATGATCATTTATGATATGCTAGAGACTTGAGGAAAATAAAAAGTGAACATATGAACTTGTTGAACCAGTGTAAGAGTTTCCTTGTATATAAATGAGCCCTTGTGTGCATTCTTGATGTTTTCTTGATATTTATGGATCGAGCCGATCCCCACGGTGTAAATACATGCATCTATGGTTCGTGTCGTTCGACCCTCGGCAGTGCACAATTTTTTTTCTGTTGGAGTGGGCCAGCGACCTCGGCATGATTGCGCATGATATATATGCTAAAGCTTAGACATGACTTGCTTACTTGTTAAGTGTTTAAAAATGTAAATGGTAACTGAAATATGGTCAAGAACATGATTACTGCTTTTCATTTATAACTTGTTAATTATTGGAGATTTTTATGCTTAGCATAGCGCATTATTATTATATTATCTTGACTTAGTAAGAATCAAGTCGACCTCTCGTCTCTACTACTTCGAGATTAGATAGGATACTTACTGGGTACATATTGTTTATATACTCATACTACACTTATGTACTTAATTGTACAGGATCTGAGGCAGATACATCTGGTTACCGGTCCGGTGCGCGCCCTTGAGTTTGTGGCAGAGGCTTCCACGGTGAGTTGCTTCCTTCCTATGCCGCTCAGCAGCCGGATGGAGTCTTCCTTTACTTTTGTTGTCCTTCTTTCTCACAGACAATAGGATAAAGACATTCTTTTGTATATTCTACTAGATGCCCGTACTTGTGACACCAGGTCTTGGCACAAACACATACACATTACTAGACTTACTTTTGGGTTGTATTATTATGTTACTTACATTGTCTATCACTGTTGGCTTTGAATCCAAATTGGAGTGTTTATTACTTAAATTTTCATAAAAATTAACATAAGAAGTTAGAAATGTTTCCACATTGGCTTGCCGGGCAACTGTATCGGGCACCTTCATGACCTATTATGGAAATGGGTCGTGACAACAAGCATGTTCATATGCTTTCAAGAATGAATATGAATGAACCATAATCATATATATGTGTTTTATAAAATCTCATGTCAAATCAATGACAAATATTACTTTCACAAACTGAAGGATTATTTTGAGAATCCTTATTGATCTCATTACCACAATGATGACGATTATAATTTCATCTATTGCCACATCCACATCCATTGATACATTCATAGTAATAATTTTGTCTTCTTTCAAACTTATCACATTCTGTTATCACATTCTCTTATGGGAATGAGAATGAAGTAAATTCAATGGGATGAGTTTCCAATTCTTTGCGCACAATTATACATGAATTTGATCATGGCAAGGCATAGAAATTTTACTACTTTAGATGGTTATAATTTCTTTCAAACTCCATTAGGGTTTACAATCAAAATTTATCGTCTTTGTATTTATATAAATTAAATTATAGAATGTCAAGAATTTAAAAGAGAAAAATAAAGTAAAATCTTACCTTAAATCCAGAATTTAATCATGAAAGAAGTTCATAGAACAATTGACAATCTTTATGCTCAATCCCAAAGCTTCTACTCAGTTGGCTAGAATCTCGTGCTGATAGCGTGCTACAAAACAATAAAAGAATTATCTCTTTATTTCTTTACAATATTCTTCTTTTATTGTTTTATAGCACAAACTTATTTTTGCCTTCCGCTATGGCCATCAGTGGCAGATAGAGAATACCAACCAGTACAAGGTTCAAATAAACCCCACGTTTTAGACACAAGTGGCACGTCTTTAGTTTTAACTAAGTACACATATGGCACTTGACAACTTGCTCACGATCTTGCACAGCCTGCTCACGTTCTTGCTATGCCAAGTCAGCCTTACTACACTCAAGATCACTAAGAGAATGGTAGAAAGAACACAAGAGAATTGTTAAAGAAAGCTTTGTGTTAGAGAGAACTTGAATTATTTTGCTTGATGAATTACAAATGAATCCCCCCCCCCCCAATTTATACTAATCACCTAGGGGCTAGTATGTAAATAATAATTGGTCTACAAGTCCTTAATTTACAAGTAAGTCCCTTCTCTAGAATTTTCTACAAGCCTAGAAGATTCCAAGGACTTCCCTAGTAAATCCATAAGGATCTAGGGTCTTCCTAAGGAAATATCCATATTTCTCTAGAATCTTCTCACAAATGCTAGACTTCGTCTTATGTAAGCTTCCACATGGAATTAATATATGCCAAATGGCACCAATGTGACATGATGATAATGCGGGTCATCACACTCTCCCCCATCTAATATTGCGACAACCGCGGCACAATGCTGCTGCATAAACTATCGGATCTTATCTTTGAATTACCACAAGTCTTCATATCGTTCCCACGTGGACTCCTACGGTGATTGCCCTTTCCAATGGACGGGGAACATAGCAGTTGCTTTTTGCCCTTGTTTTTGCCTATCCTAGTAATCCATAATAGCCTCAATCTCCAGATCATGCGAGGTAGATCTTAAGATACGATGGCATGTCAAGCTTGTATGAGATCTTGCCTACCTTGGAAACAATCTTAAATGGCCCCTCATACTTGCGAATAAAATTCTAATGCATGCCCCATAGTGCCTTGAATTTTCTTGGGTTAAACTTCATCATGACCATATCCCCTACCCTATAGTCTGTGAGATGCCGTTTACAGTCCGCAAACTTCTTCATATTCTTAGCTGCCTTATCCAAGTAGGACTTAGTAGTGTCAAGTTGCTCCTTCCATCCTTTGGCCATATGATAAGCCCTCAAACTCTTTCCCTCGAATGCAACTGGTAATGAATGTGGAGTTTGTGGTTGTTGGCCTGTGGCTAACTTAAATGGTGTCCGCCCCGTAGACTCACTCCGCTGTAGGTTATAAGAGAATTGGGCGATATCTAGGAGCGTTGCCCAATCTTTCTGATGCGTGCTTACATAATGCCTCAAGTAGCATCCTAGTAAGGCATTGACAATGGGTGGAAACTAGTAGAAAAGTGCAGCTCCATGCCAAATACGTCGAACAACTCTCTCCAAAAGTTTCCAGTAAAGTGGGGGTCTCGATCACTGATTATATGCCTTGGTAAGCCCCAATACTTCACCAAATTCTTAAAGAATAGCTTGGTGGTTTCCTTGGTTGTGCAACCTGGTGAGGCGGGCATGAAGGTGGCATATTTGGAAAATCTATCCACGACCACCATAATAGTACCATAACCGTCGGACTTTGGTAGGCAAGTGATAAATTCCATAGTCACGCTCTCCCATGGATGCTCTGCAACTGGTAGTGGCTCCAAAAGTCCGTTGGGCTGTTGTTGCTCAACCTTGTCCTACTGACATAAGAGATAAGTTTGCACATAACATTCTATATCATCTCGCATGCGTGGCTAATAGTAGACTGACTCAACCAAGGCCCTGGTGCGATGTTGGCCTGGATGACCAGCCCACATTGTATCATGACTCTACCTTATGATCCGCCGTCTAATGTCTCCAAACTTAGGCACGTAGACCGCTGTGAGCACGTAATTTTTGCCCTATATGAATTACTCCCACAATTTCAAACAAAATAAAGTTCTTTTCATTATTCACAATTTCATGGATTTTGTTGCATTTTCAGTTAATTGTTCGTATTTTGTCTATGCATTTTAATTCATAAAAAATACAAAAATATCTTGCATTTTGCATTTAGGATATAACTTTGCATTTTCGGATTAATTGGAAAATCAATTGTTTTATAAAATAGAAAAATCACAAAAAATAGTTTACTTTTACACTTTTAATTTTTTTCAAGTAGCTTTTCTTTTAATTAAATGTGATAATTATCATGTAGGTTTAAGTAGTGTTATTTTAGGTTAATTTGATTTAGGAATTAGTTTAGGTTTAATTTTTGTTTTAATATGAAAAGAAATTAAAAAAAAGAGTTTGAAAATACAAAAAAATGAAGAAATCAATCTTGGGCTAAGACCAACAAGAAATAACCCCAGGCCCAACCCCCCTTTCTTCTCATTAACCCGCCCCAACCCACCAAACCAACGTCCAAACTCGACCCGTCCCAGTTATAACGCAAATCACCCAAAAAACCTAAATCAAAAGACCCAAGAACGCAGCCACTGTTCTTCTTCTCAAACACAACCAAATCGGACCCTAGATCGCTAAAAATTCAGGCGAGTGAGCCTCAATCTCGCCTGACGCGTTCTCCCTCTCTCCTCGTCATTATATTTGTAACGATCTCTAACAGATTCTCTCGTCCCCATCCTTTTCTCACGTGTTGGAAGTCTCTAGAAGGCATATGCTGGATGAATGGGAAGCGTGGGATCGATTTCAATTTATCCCAGCCCTTCATTCATCAGGTTTTGCCTGATAAGTAGAGAGAATTTTAGAGATTTTCGGGGGGACTAATTTTTGGGAGGAGATTTTTGGCAGAAAGGCTAGGGATTAAAGTAACATTCTTCTTCATTTTTCATTTCTGATTTTAGTTTAGTTCCTGAACAAGAAAAACATATAAAAAAAATGTTCATTGTCCTTTGATTCGGTTTCTCGTTTTCGATTACTTTTCAAAAAAATCAAATCAAAAAATATATTCCGTCCCTTCCTCCTGGGCTGGAGTTCATTTGAAAATGGAGTTCCATTGAAAGTTTCTTGAGTTCGTCGCTGTCCGAGCTTCTAATCCCTACTTATTTCTATTGCTGATTGAGCTGATACTAACTGTATTCCACTTGTATTCAATGCTCGAGCGAAGTTAATCGCAAGTGTTTACTGATTCAGGTTCATTTCTAATCCCATGTAGCCTATCTTTGGCGTTTGGTAAAAATTTATCGAGTGTTTAAGCCCAAATATTTTTGAACTGTTTAGAGTCTTTGTGACTGCTGGTTGTAATGTGTTTGTTTGCCATTTTTATGAGTATTTCTTGTTTGGTTTAGCTGTGTATATGTTAAGATGAGTTCTGAAATTGTTCTAAGATATTCATTGGATGCTGTCGATCCAGTAAGTTCGTTGAACTATTACAAGCAAAATGATTATCTGCTGTTGTAGCTTGAATTTTGAGTAAATGATGAAACTATTTTTCGAAATGTTGAGAATTTGAAAGCATCTTATGGTTTAATTCTGAAATGTTTGAAATCCTTCTTTAGCTTCTTCTTTTCAGTGTCTAGCCTGTAGAAGTATCTACTTTCTAGTGTTTCTTTGATCGTGTTTAAGGTCGATAGGTGAAATACTTGTCCTAATTGCTGTTGACTCTTCATGAATGCTGGTTGAGAGTATGATTAAAATTTTCATCAAAGTTTTGGGGACTGTCATCGAATGCAGATTAGTCGATATTAGTTGTTAGCGACTCGAACTTAAGCAGTTCTGAACGTTGGCTGAACTAAGTTAGCTTCGTGAGTTGTGAATTCTTATCATTAATTCCTTAGCTTCCATCTGCTTAGAATTCCTTGCGCATGTTTGGGTTCACTGCCCATTTCTAGGAGGGAAGTTCAGCATGTCCTGATGTTCAT